>VDFB02278743.1:0-39533 GCA_007258455.2 Sequoia sempervirens | reverse complement strand
TATGTAAGCTTGTGATGAGGTATCATCGGGTTACTAAGGCACAAGAGTGTATAAATAAGTTTTTTTCTCCTCACTTTACATCTCCAAAAATCCTAAGTTATTCAAGCAATATTTTCATTCACCAAGCATTCAATTAGCATTTGAGCATTTTGCATCATTCAATCAAGCATTAATCAAGTATCTTGGAGCAACCATTGACATATCTTCATATTTTCATCAACAAGGGTTTGGTAAGTTGATAGAATTTGCATGTTATTTGTTTATCATTCTCCTCCATTTCATCATTTCATTAAGGGTTTGATTACCAAAGTGGGATTTGACCAAGAACAATCCCTATAACCTAACCCTTAACCATTTTTCTCCTTTTTCATGTGTATTTGCAAACTTGTGTATGCAAATTTGACAAGCATTTAGGTGTTGAAAAGTGGGAAAGAATCCAACAAAGTGTTTCAAGTCAACTACAACCTATTTCAAGCTTCGAGAAGACATTTTGTCCATTTTTTGCATATTTGACTCCATCAACCCGACAAGTAGACAACCTCAGATCGGGTGCTACAGGATTGGTCACTGATTTCAAAGAATTTTGGGAGTGGATTTATTTTCCATTAGTGGTGAATGAGTCCCACCTTAAGGCTAGAAATCCAAATTTTGTCAGATTCTTGATCCCGAGACTCAGAAACCTATTCTCAGAAGTTTTCATCAAAAGCAGAACTAATTCACCATTAGTGGTGAATGAGTCCTAGTGGTGATTTTCAGTTATCTCTTCCAGCATTCAAGACACTCCATATTCTTCATTCTCTACCTAGGTGCACTTTGATTCAGCCTTCTTCTTTTCTATTTTGCTTTTGTTCATACTTTAGTTCATGTTTGCATATCACATTGTGTTTTCCAACATTGCATATTTCTTAGGTTTCGCATTCGTAATTAGTCAATTAGTTCATTTACTTGCATTTAGATCATCTCATTTAGCCTTAATTGCATTATAAACATCTTAATTTGAGTGAACCACCTAGACTTTTGAGTGGTGTTTATCTCTATCCCTTTTGGTGAAACATCCTAAGAGTGCAAGAGTAGCCTATAAGCTCTACCCAAAAATTTATAGTTCACTCCCTAAATAGTTAAATTTCATATTTTTTAGTCCTTTTCAACTATCAATATTTATGTGATGCTCACATGGTATTCAATGCCTAATGGGTAACATAACACATATATTCATTAACGTGGATGAATAATTACAAAAATGTAAGGTGTTATATCACTTTCTATCAAGGGATTAAGAAGAGGGCATGTACAAGAATTTAGGTCCACAAAATGTTCAAAAAGTGGAAATTTTTTCCCTAATTTTTAGAATTTATCACAATTGGACTGATAATTTGAAGCATTTACACATTGAATATTTAAAAAGTACAATAATATGAAATTTAGTATTTTGAGACTAGTTTTCAAATAAGTGATTTATTCTAATTTCCCTAGATTATACAAATTAATTTTTAATAGGCATGTATAAACACTACTTTTTAAAAGTTATTTTTCTAGGACCATGCCATGCACATGTATGGACACCTTTATTTGACTTAAATAAAATTAGTTTTGTAATTCTTTTTGGGGAAAGATGTGTAATAAATATATGATTTTTTACTAATTCTCAAAGTGGACACATCTTAAAAAATAAAAAATTGAGCATGCCCCCCTAATATTTTGAAAATTGATTGAAAATTATTTTTTTAATGTGTATAATGAAGTCTAGTTCCTAAAAATATATTTTTAAATTTCAATAAAATGGTTAAAACAAGCATGAAATATCACACATCGGGTTTTGACAAAAAGACTTTCAAATTTTTTGACCTTTATCCAACCCTATGTTGGCTTCACTCCTCAAATGACAGAGGATAATGAGAGTAAAGGACAAAGGATGGTAAGGAGCTTGACCCTGTGTGGATTGTTGAAAGTCCCCTGACCCCAAATTATGGTAAGAAAGCCCAACAGGTAATCCCCTACCCAAGAATCCTACTGTTGTCAAAAACCCCAACTGCTCTTTTCCAAAAGCTAAAAACCCCAACCGCTCTGGTCAGAATGTCAAGCCCACTCAAAAAGAGTCCCCTACTAATAAAATGGTCTCTTACTCTGAGGATTCCCAAGAGGAATTTCTGGAGACCCCTAATGCAAGCCAAAATTCTTACTTGTCCTTCCCTACTTTAGACAGAGATAATAGGCCGAAATACCTTAGAGACCTAAACCTTGAGGACCACTATTTTAAACTGGACTGTGAGTTTCCTAAGGATATCCTAGCTATTTTCATGAATGGTGTTGTGGATTAATTTAGAATAATGAAATGGGCCTTCCATGAAATTAAAGACCTTAATCTCAAAAATAGAGCCTTCAACGACAAGCTGGAAGATTTGGAAGGTAAAGTTAGCTCCCTTATTACTACGGAGTGTGGGAGGAAGGAGGATAGCATGAGAATGGAGGTTGAGGATAATGAAGGTAAATTTAAGTTCCTGGAAGATGAAATAGGTAAATTAAAAAATACTATGAAAACTATTATGGAGCATAATCATAGAATGGCAAAACATAATGCCATCATTATTAGTGCAATGTCTAAGAAACTAGAGAATTCACATCAGGGTTCTCTAGTTCTAGATCTGGTAGTGGGTAAGGACAAGAATAGTACTGAGGGTGCTCATATTTCTAAGCGGATGAGAGCCAATATGAAGAGGAAGACTCCTCCTACACCCTGTGATGGTTCAAGTCCTCAAGAAGGGAATCTTAGGAATGCTGTAAATCTTGAAGCTTCTAGGCTATTGGAATCTCTAAGTCTTTAGGTTGGTTGGGGGTTTTTTTAAATAAAAGAGGGGTAAAAAAAAAATTTAATCAACAAGAGAGGTACAAAGCATTAGGCAAAAGAAAACCCCGAAGGGGCCCCAAGACAACAAGCAAGAGATCAAGAATCCTGAATGTAGCATTTCACATCCTCAGTAACCCAACCCTCCAAATATTGGGCAAGGTCCCTCGGTAAACTATCCCAATCCTCCACCAACCACGTCCCACTTTTCTTAGAGGCCAATTTTGCCAGCTCATCAGCCACCTTGTTCTATTCGCAAGGGATATGGGAAAAAGTGATTGAATCTAGTAAATCTCCAAGGTTGACAATTTGTTTTGCCACCATTGCCAAATGCCAACTAACATCATCAAAATGTCGTCCATTTATCAAGTCTACCACCACCTGAGAATCTGATTCACATATAATCTGTTTCTAGCCGAGAGCATATGCCCTCTTCAATGCCAAAAGAATCGCCAAAGCCTCCATGAAGTTATTGGAGTGTTGCCCCATATACTCTGAAAAAAAAAACACAACTACCCCAGAACTATCTCTGCCCACCCCACCAATACCAGCGTGTCTAGGATTACCTCTTGAAGACCCACCAGTGTTGATTTTCAAGACCCCAGAAGGAGGAAGCATCCAATGCCCTCCTCTGAAGACCTTCCCTCTAGAGCACCTGCCCCGCCCAACCTTGGGCCTTCCAGTACTACCAACAGAAATCCTCAACTTCTGAATTACTCCAGTATCCCCAGGATCAACCGGAACTAACAAATCACATTTATCCTATAATGTCTCTTGAAGAGCCCCAAGAATGTGAGCCCAAACTTGGCCCACCTATAACTTCCTATCCAGAAAGATCCTTCGATTGCGCTCCAACCAAATCTGCCAAATAATTAGACTCAGGCCAATAGGCCAGGTAGTGTGTAGGAATGAAGTCTTTGCCTTAGAAGGCCCAATATTCTGCTAGAAATCGCCAAGAGATGAAGGATGCTGACACGACATATTCCAAGCCCCCCACCAGGAGTGCCAAATGGTCCTAGCAAAGGGGCATTGGAAGAAAATATGAGAAGCAATCTCTACATCTTTGAGACAAAGAAAGCATAAAGAGGGGCCTTGGAAACCCTGCTTGCAGAGGTTGTCCCAAGTCAAGCACCTGCCATACACTACCAACCAAGAGAAAAAAATTACATTTTGGCTAGGAGAATTTATTCCAAATGTTTTTCCACCAAGGAACCTCAGCACTGCCTAAGGTCTGTCTATCCAAAGCACGATACCCTGAAGCAACAGAGTACTTCCCTTTAGGGTCTAAACCCCAAGCCAACACATACCTCTCTGAAAGTGAACAACATACTTTATCAACTAAAATAGAGGACAACTCCCTCCTATCCTCCAAAGAACCGCCCAAAGGCCACTCCTGCATAACCTTCCACTGATAAATGACAGTCCACCCCAAGAACTGAGGGGCTTTGAAATCCATCACTCTACTCCAGCCAGCTTGAATAAAAATCTTGCTTAAATACTCCAAGTGAGGATGTGAGGAGAGGATAGGTGGGAAGCCATCCCAAGAGTCAAGCCAAAAGAGAGCGTCAAAACCTCTGTTGCAAATCTAGAACAAGCTTTGTTTAACCAGAGGAGCTCCCCTCTTGAGAGTTTCCCAGATCATAGACCGCCTGCCCAAAAGGCTAAAGCGAGGAACCTCAGTGCCATCCACCTCCCCAAGATACTTGAAGGTAAGAATCTTAGCCCAAGTCTGATGTTGATGTGAACACCACCTCCAATACAACTTAGCCAGCAACGCTTGCCCATTCCAATCCGCTCTACGCAATCCCATGGCCACCCTCCTGCTTCGGCTGACAAACAACTTCCCACTTAATTAAGCTCCACTTTCTGGAGAGGAGATTACCCGACCAAAGAAACTGCCTGCAAAGCCCCTCAAAATCCTTGATGAAACTTGAAGGGGAAGTCATCACAAAACATCTGTAAATAGGAAGAGCTTGCACAACAGACTTTAAAAGAGTGACTCTGCCCACCGTAGATAACCATCTATAGGTCCAATGACAAACTAGATCTCATAATTTATCAATCACCTCCTGCCAAAAACACCTGGGGGGTGGATGCACATCCAGAGGGATACCCAAATAGGTAAATGGAAGATTCCCCACCTGAAACCTTAAAATCCTAGCAATACGTTGTTGAATAGGCATGGGGGTATTAAAGAAATAAATGCAGGACTTACATTCATTAATGCATTGTCCTGAGGTAGCCAAGTAGCAATCCAACGTCTGACGAAAGGCAACCGCTTCTGCTACCTTAGCAACCCCCATCAAGGCCAAGTCATCCACAAACTGAAGATGGGATTGAGGAGAAAGAGAGTTGTTCCCATTCCAATTCCAACCAAGAATAAGCCCAGCTGCAACCTGGGACTTAATGAGCCT
Organism: Sequoia sempervirens; assembly: GCA_007258455.2. NCBI lineage: Eukaryota > Viridiplantae > Streptophyta > Pinopsida > Cupressales > Cupressaceae > Sequoia > Sequoia sempervirens. The sequence continues at coordinate 34,277 of VDFB02278743.1, read as the reverse complement.
CCCTAGACCTTCAGCCATCAAAATGAATAGATAAGGGGATAAAGGATCTCCCTGTCGAAGACCTCTTGAGGCACCAAACAACTCAGAGGATTCCCCATTTATGAGAACTGAAAAAGAGGGCGTCTTCACATAGCACATAACCCAATCGATCCACTCACTACTGAACCCAAAAGCTTTAAGAATTTTGATCAGAAATCCCCACTTTACCCTGTCATAGGCCTTAGACATGTCCAATTTTATGAACATAGCCTTATCCCTTGAAGAGACCATAGAATGAATAGCCTCTGCCGCAATCACAACTCCATCAAGAATCTGTCTTCTTGCTACAAAGCCCCCTTGTTCCTCTGAGATTATCTTATCCAACCAAGGCTTCAAGCGCTCGACAATTAGTTTTGTGATGATTTTATACACCACATTACACAAAGCAATTGGTCAAAAGAGATCAAGAGAATCGACACCCTCACGCTTAGGAATGAGGGCAAGAAAAGTGGCATTCAAGGCTCTCAACATTTTCTTGTTCCTTAGAGATTCTTGCACAACCTCTAATAAGTCAAGCTTAATCACTTCCCAAAATTCTTGATAGAACTCGGCTGGGAACTCATCAGGACTAGGAGCCTTCCCCTTTTTCAGCTAAAACACCACATCCTCTAACTCCTTCAGAGAAATTGGCTGAAGAAGAGAAGCATTCATATCCATTGTCACCAAAGGAGGGATACAAGCCAGGATAGAGTCTTCCTCCGCAATGGCCACTGGGGTATCTTCAGAAAAAAGATTAGAGAAGAAGCGAACTGCCTCATTGGAAATTTCCAAAGAGGAAGAAAGAATAGATCCGTCCGAAGAACTAAGAGAAGAGATAGTGTTACCCTTTCTTCTAGCCTTTACTGAATTATGGAAGAAGGAGGTATTCTTATCCCCTTCCTGAAGCCAATCAATACGAGCCTTCTACTTCCAAAAAATTTCCTCACGAAGCTCCCATTCCTCAAGAACTTTGACTGCTGCATCCTCTAACCTGCTCAAAACAACATCCAACCCATGCTCCATGATCTGCCTGGTAATAGAATCCAGATGCTCTTGGGCTGCCCTTTTCTATTGAAACATGTTGCCAAACTAATACTTATTCCAATGCCTCAATTTATATTTCACATATTGAAGCCTCTTCATAAAAGTGTACATAGCAGTCCCAAAAGCAAGACGACCTTCAACCCACCATTTAGACACTAAGTCAAAAAGACCCCCTCCCTAAGCCACATAGTCTGGAACTTAAAAGTCTGTTTCTTAGAGACACTAGTCAGGCGAGCAGAGAACTTGATTGGCCAGTGGTCTAATCCACGCCAATCTAAGATTTATGAACTTGTCAGCCACTTGTCACTAACCCAGAAGCTGGACACCAAAAAGCTGTCCAATCTTTCAGAAATAGCTTCTTCTCCAAGCCTCTTGTTATTCTAGGTAAACGTGCCATTTAAGGGTTTGATATCCACAAGCCTAAGCCTGGCCAAATTCTCCCACAAAAGATCAAAGGAGGTATCCAGATGAGGCACCCCCCTTTTCTCCTCAAGAGAGACAATTGCATTGAAGTCTCCTGCCATGATCCAGGGTAAAAAGGGATCCAACGATCTCAAAAAATTTATATGAGACCATAAAATACTCTTACCAGGGAAATCTGATGGAGCATAGATATTGGACAAAAAAACTCTTTCACCTGTCTCCAAACTTAACGCAACAAGAGAGATGGAGAATCTACTAGAAAACCACCAGATAGGAGAGATACGCCAAGGATCCCAAAAGCAAGCAAGACCTCCAGAGCTCCCCTGTGCACCCACACACTGACATGAACCTCTATTCCAAATTTTAGAAGCACACTGCATCATGCTATCAACAGATAACTTCGTCTCTTGGAGAAAAACCAAATCCGGAGAATTAGCACAAACCAAATCCTGAATAGCCTTTTGTCTAGGGATGCTATTCATACCCCTCACATTCCACGAGAGCACAATCATCGTGACGGTTGGGAAAAATGTGTATCCAAAGTCTTCACTGACCCAGATTCAACCAATGTCTCACCTGCTAACTTAACTTTTTCTTGATCCTTCTTCCTACCCACCTTTTGGGACTTGTTAAGAGTACTCTTTTTCAGGGATTTTTTATGTACTCCCAAAATATGAGAAGAAGCAAAAGTTTTACTCTTTGTAGAGCCTCCATAACCTAAACCTCCAGCTGAGCCCACTCCTATATCAACAGAGGCCAAAGAAATACCAACCCCCTCACATGGATCCCCAAGCCCGGCCTCAGGGGAGGGGACAAAAGAATCTTTTGTATCCTCATGAACCATCAAAGGACCAGAAGTCAAAGACGTAAGAACCATAGACTCAGGGTGGTGTGAAATAACTGGGGGAGCATCCTAATGCATGTCTAGAGAGACCCCCTCTTCATGAATTAAATCATTCAACGCATCAAACTTGTTGAAAACCCCCTCCTCCTGGCGGTCCCGAAAAGTCCTTTTCATCCCTCGACCTTTATTTCGAGTCCTAACCGGCACAAACCCATCTTTATCTGGAATCCCCTCTTGTAAGGGTCCTTTTCCCTTCTCAGATCCTAAGTTTGATGTATCCTTCCCATTCCTTGAGTTACCCATACCAGAAGCACGAGGACACCTTTTCAAGAGATGACCATACTCACGACATAAACGACATCTAAACGGTAGGGATTCATAATCCAGGGGCTGTGTCCATGAACTAGAACCCACTGAGAGATCAATAGAGTCAGGCAAAGGCTGGCTTAAGTCAATCTCCACACAAACACGAGCATAGGAAAAGATTTTCTTCTCTAGAGTCTGTTGAGAGGGACCAATCGGTTTTCCCAATGCCATGGCAATAGACTGCAGAATATCACTCCTCCAACATTCAAGCGACAGCCGAGGAAGGCATACCCACACTGGGACCTTGGATGGCAACTCCTCTGCAAAATTAAAACCTGCATTCCATGGTTTAATGAACAAACTGACTTGATTATAAAAGTACGGGCCACCTTCGAAAGCCCTATTTCTACCTTCGAAAGCCCTATTTCTATCTGAGATGCATGAGAAGTCTACCAAGAAGAAATTGTTCGCTGCTAGAAAAATATCAAAGTCCCCCTCTGGATTCCAAGTCCGTTGAATCCAAGGTTTGAGGAAGGGTAAAGAAACCCTCATCCCCAAAAACTTACAGATTAAAACATGTTTGCTAAAATACTCTAAATCATCAGCAACCGCTTCTTTTTGAATCACCACCACCAGCGCAGTTGAGCTCTTTCCAGGCAACCATTAACCTTCTGCAACTTAAACGTACCAATCCTCGACGAGCCTGTACCAAGAGAAGACAGGGAGGGAACCCCGTCCCCCGCCTCCGCCATAGCAACATCCCTCGGTACCCCATCCAAATCATTACTCAAAGCCATTATAACCACACCCAAAAAAAATTGCCACACACCTCCTCTTACCAAACCCTCGATGCCAATACCCAAACTCCTCCATATATGGAGAAACAAAGAGCAAGAAGAGAGCCCCACGTGCCAAACTGCAAGCTAGCAGTCCACCTGACCAAAGCAAGGTCCAAACTAGAAGAGAAAATGGCACCTACGAAACCACCAACAAAGATCTACAGAAAACAAAGCCTCCCCACCCTGAAAATAGTAAAAGACCCACCCTTCCACACACAGAAGATAGAGGAAACTGATCCCCCACCAAGCCAGCACATGCACCAAGGAGCGACGGCAAGAACCACGCCATTACTGGCCGCAAGCCCCCACGCGCGCTCTGCACAAACCCGCCATCCTCAGATCGCAAGATCTTGTGCATCATAAATTCATAATATCTCTTTATTATTATATAGTACTATATTATTCAATTATCTTTGTTTTCTATGTTTCTTGATCTTTAATTATTCTAGTTTTCTTAAAATTGATTATTAATTTATTAGAATTTCATTAAATTTTTATTCTATTTAAACTAATATTTTATTTAATTTCATTTTAAATATTGTTTAGCTATACTTATTATTACCATTAATATTATATAGCACTACATAATATTAATAATTCATTAGTATTATATAGTACTATATAATAATAATATCTCTTTAATATTATATAGTACTAACTAATAGTAATTAATCAATACAACACTAATTAAGATTAGTACTATATTAATCAATTTATTTTCAATATTTTTGATTAGGAAAAGCACGTTTTGAAGGGGCTCCGAAACTCTTTACAATGGAGAGAAGCTGCATAAAAGACTATAAAGCAATAATACCCACAACCCACATAAGACAAAAACTTGACTAAAGATAAAAGCATAAAACTGATCAATATTTATTTTCTCATTAGTTGGCTTTATTTTCTAGTTTTCTTATTATATCTTAATTTCTTGATTTTTTCTACTTTTGGTTTTCTCTTGTTTTATCTTAATATTCTTTATGATTAATTCTTGTATTCCATTTTTTACTTCCTTTAATTTGTTAGATTATTTAATTCTAATTCTTGTATTATTTTTTGTTCTCCTTTAGATTTTTGAAACTATTATGTATCATTTTGTTTGTTTGTTTCTTAATCTCATTATTTTTTAGTGTCATGATTCTTGTGCCAACCCTTCTCTCCTCCCTTTTCAAACCTTTTTATGCCTCATTGAGTTTGCAACTACTCATTTTTACATCTCATGCTCTCTTCTACATCCTATCACAGGGTGTGATCCAAAACATTGATGCAAAAATAATCACACAATCTAATCTAGAAATCTTTTAAGCAACTATTCTACAAATTCTAACAAAATCCATTGTACATAGGAAAAAAGGACCATGTTTAGTGTTCAAAGGGAGTTGGTTCAAATAAATGACTTGATTTAAGTGCTGAATTGAGTTAGGAAGCTAAGACTAGGATCATGAGTTTGCATAACAAAAAAATGTAGAAATTGGGAAAAGTAATCATTTGCCCTTAGTGTTAATCAATTTGTCAGGCTATCCATCTTATTTGTTGTAATGAACTAATTGATTGTGGGTAAAATCATATTTAAGCTAGAAAACAAGGTTTTTGCATAGGAATTTTTTTACAAATACAATGGTGTTGACTTAGGTTGACTTTGAGAGGGTGACTAGGCATTTTTTGATGAGGAAATAAAAAGTTGAAGGTTATTTTCATTTTCATGCAAGATTGGATCATGAGATAATTTGTCATGTCATAATAAGATTGTCATGTCATAATAAGATTGTCATGTATGACTATCCATTTTTAGGTACTTACTATAGACATCCAAATTTGGACACTTAATTTATCCAAATTTATCACTTTTCATCTAAACATCCTCTTATCCGAGTTAATTAAGTAATATTACTATTATTTAATTAATATCCTTAATTCTGCCAAATCCCTAAAGTATTTAATTAAATACCTTACCCTCCTTAATCCCCTTTTCATCAAATAAATTAAATAAATATTACATTTATTTGATTCCTCATATGTCATTTTCATCTAATCCTAATCCATCTCCTAATCTCTTTATTAAGAATGTGCACATGCCTAATCCTTGATTAGGATGTGTCACATCCTCCAACTTTTGCAAGTTGGCTTCTAATCCTTATTAACCCCTAATTATCCTCTAATTACTAATTAGTTAAACCTAATTAGTACCTTGGTCAACTCTCCCCATCCGCCAAGGAATTTTTAATTCCTTTTTATTCATCCAAGGCTCCTCTCTTCCCCATGTGAATTTTTAATTCACTTTTATTCCTCCTAGAATCCTCTTTTCCCATGCATCTTCTAGAATCTTTGACTTGTCACATCAAGTCACATGTGACATTTTTGGCACGCTTGGTGGGACCCACAAGCGAGTTCTCCAATTTCACGTTTGTTGTTGTTGAGTTGTTCGCAGGAATACTTCGTAGAAGGGCGACTACACCCCCTGGTGACTGCAGAAAGGCGACTGCGCCCTCCTAGTGACCGCAGAAGGGCGGCCACACCCTCCTGGCAACTGCGAAAGGGCGACTACGCCCTCTATTTTTCTGCAGAAGGGTGACTACGCCCTTTGTTTTTCTACAGAAGGGCAACTACGCCCTTATCTAGATTTTTAGCATACTAACATTTTCTGTAGAAGGGCAACTACACCCCCTTGACTAAACTTTTTGTACTAACATTTTTTGCAGAAGGGTGACTACGCCCCCTTGACTGAACTTTATGTACTAACATTTTCTGCAGAAGGGCGACTACGCCCCCTTGCCTGAACTTTATGTACTAGCGTTTTCTATAGAAGGGCGACTACGCCCCCTTGGCTGAACTTTTTGTACTAACATTTTCTGCAGAAGGGCGACTATGCCCCCTTGGCTGAACTTTTTGTACTAACGTTTTCTGCAAAAGGGCAACTACGCTCCCTTGGCTAAACTTTTTGTACTAATGTTTTCTACAAAAGGGCGACTACTCCCCTTGGTTGAACTTTTTGTATTAACATTTTCTGTAGAAGGGCGACTACGCCCCTTGATTGAACTTTATGTGTTAACTTTTTTTACTACAAAAGGGCGACTACGCCCCCCAGTCACTGCAGAAGGGCGACTGTGCCCTCTTGGTCACTACAAAAGAGCAACTACGCCCTCCTAGTCACTACAGAAGGGCGACTACGCCCTCCTGGTCACTGCAAAAGGGCGACTGCGCCCTTCCTCCGCACTGCAGAGGGGCGAGTACACCCCAAAACAACACATTTTGAAAGGTAAAATGATCATTTTAGCTTCGTTTTTGTTCCTATTTTTTGTTGTTTTCAAGTACTAACCCCCTAACATTGTTTCTTGCAAAGATATTTGTGTTTTCGCTAACATTTTGCAGCAATTTCTTGTGTAATTGGTGAGGAACGTGGGATAAGACAACTAACAATTACTTACAGGGCCATCCATTAGCTCAGATTTTTAAAACTATCCTTGTTGTTTTCATTAATCTAAGAACATAGTTCAATTAGGGGAGTAATATTCGTTGTTTGTTGAGTCTATCTTTTTGTGTTACCCAAAGGGGGCATTAGTTTGTTTTCACTTTCCCCTTGCACTTCATGTGAGCCTAGGGACTAGTTGGAAACGATTAGTGTTTTCTTTCTAGTGGGACCTGCTTGGGGATTTCATCAACCCAAGGGATGATTCCAACCATGCGTACCAGCGGGGTATACAAAGGGGGGAGAGAAAAAGTTGTACCCCAATCCAGTCGCGTTGTAATTTGCGGAGTGTTGAAGCTAGGGTGATACCTAGATAGAAGTGAAGAGTTGGTCTGAGCCCTTCAGTATCTCGCTGGGGTTCCCGACTCATGCTTGTGATGGGCTGGTGTTCACGATTGTGCCTCACATACCGAGAGTATATCAAGGACTCCCTAGACACCTTGTGCATCCTAGATTAAGACCTCATTGGCCATACCCTTAACACTAATCATAGGATTGTGTTTGCTTGAAAGTGTTTTCTTGTGAGAAACTAGTAAACTTTTTGACAAATTGGCCTTATTATTGTCATTTTAAAGTCCTTGCCATAGTCATTTTTCATCAAACCAAGTCCCTGTTCACTGTAGAAGGGCGACTGTGCCCTCTGATTTACTACAGAAGGGAAAGTACACCCTTCTGGTTACTACAGAGGGGCAAATTTTCCCTCCTGAGCAACCAAAATCGCCTCGTTTAGCCTCTAAATCATCATCTAACCATTCCAAACCTTTATCTAATCATTCCAAGCCTCTGTTTTGTCATTCTAAACCTCTGAAACATCCGCTTGGTCATTCTAAAGCACCATTTTATCATCTTGAACCTTCGTTTAGCCATTCCAAACCTTCACTTGGCCATTCCAACATTCATTTGACTAAGTAGTCTTTCATCCCTTTTGATCCTCTGTTTACTCATTTCGAGTACTCTTTCATCCATTCCAAGCATCCATCTCCTCATTCTGAGAGTTGTTCATCCTTTCCAATCAATCGTTTGCTCGTTTCGAGCTTTCAATTGTTCATCCATTCTAAGTAATCATTTACCAGTTTCGAGTGCTTGTTCATTCATTTTTTTCCAATCCAATCATCTATTCCCTTAGTCCGATTATCTAACAGCCCATTCCAATCACCTGTCTTTTACAACCCATTTACCCACTTAAAGAGTCCACAAAGCAATGGGGCGAATCTGCCCTGAAAAAGGGTGAATTCGCCCCTATGTGAGGGCATAGTCACCCCAGAAAAAGGGCGAATCTGCCCTGAAAAAGAGCAAATTCGCCCCTCTGTGAGGGCATAGTTGCCCCAGAAGGGGGCATAATCACCCTTTTGTGAGGGAAAAAGGGTGAATTTTCCTTGAAAAAGGGTGAATTTGCCCTAAAAAAGGGAAAATTCGCCCCTCTGTGAGCGCATAGTCGCCCCAGAAGGGGGCACAGTCACCCCTTTGTGAGGGCATAGTCGCCCCAAAAGGGCAAATTCGCCCCTCTGCAAAAATTTGGCAAACAAACATATCCAGTTCCCAAATCCGACCGGTGAAACCAATCCCATCATATCTTTCAATCCAATCCTAATTCTGAGCACTCGTTCACTCATTCTTAGTACTCGTTCGTCTATTTTGAATCTTCTTCCCCTCGTTCTGAGAGTCATTCATTTATTCCGAGCACCTATTTGCCCATCATCAACACCTTTTCGTAAGTCATCGTTTCATCACCAAAATCACATAAGTGCCACTTAGAACATCATTAGAGTCCATATCCAACATCAGATCATCCATCCCAATCACCTAGACTTTATTTTGGGAATTTTGATTTTTGTGTCGAAACTTCTGGAGGCCATAACTTTTGACTCTGGTGTCCGTTTGAGCTAAAATTTTATGGGTGGTTACGTTATGAGGTGGCATGTGGATTCCCAATTGACTAGAAGTCTCTTGGATCCCTTTTTTCACATTTTCGACGCCTCAAACTTTCATCTTGACCCTTAAAATCACAATTTAGTGTGTTTTTTTCAATTTTTGAAAAATCATTTTTGTCAATAACTCAAAATGCATGTCTCAAATTTGGGATGTTAGTTGGCAATTCATCCTTTCTTTATTTTGGGTATTTTTTGGGAAAAATTTGGACTCTCAAAAGTATGTCTGTGAAGCTTCCTAAAATGACAAAAATTAACAATTTTTTAAAATTGCCAAATCTAGAAAAATCTAATTGTCAGCACCTTACATTCTTTAAACCCCATAATTTGGTGTAGAATCAATCCCATCACATCCTCCAATAATTCTAGGCTTCAATTCAATCCTAATCTGAGCTTTAATCTACTCCCAATCTTAGCTTAACCAAAACCCTAATCCGAGCTTTAGTCCACCAGTAGTCAAGATCTTTGGATATCGAAACAAATCTTAAGATCCCTCCCTCCATCTTCTTCAATTTTTTCCTATTCATCCTTTCATCCATTCGACAAGTCAACCTCCTAATCTAAGCATTCGTTCATTCATTTTGATCAATCGTTTACTCGTTTCGATCTTTCATCCATCCATTCTGAACTCTTATTCTATCATTCTGATCATCTGTTTACTCATTCCAAGTAAACGTTCATCCATTTCACACCTCTATCTATCATTTCAAACTCTCGTTCTATCATTCTGATCATTCGTTTACTCGTTCTGAGTAACCGGTCATCCATTTCAAACCCCCTTTCATCATTTTGAATTCTCATTCTTCATCATTCTGAACTCTTGTTCTATCGTTATAATCATTCGTTTACTTGTTTCAAGTAAACGTTCATCCATTTTGAACCTCCTTTCACCATTCTGAATTTTGAACTCTCGTTCTACAATCCTGATCAATCATCTACTCGTTCTGAGTAATCTATCATTCATTATGAGCTTTCGTCTTCTCGTTTTGAGAATCATTCATCTATTCTTAGCAGTCATTTACTCATTTTGAGTAATCATTTATCCGTCCCGATCAATCGTTTGCTCATTTTGAGTATTTGTTCATCCATTTCTCCAATCAAATCATTGTTTTCCCCATCCAAATCCTCTGCACTTTGTTTCAGGTTATTATCCAAATTGACCTAAGTATCTAATCTGATCATCATCATCAAAATCCGCTTAGGATTGTCATCCATCCTAAGTTAATCATTATCGTCATTGGACCAATAAATCCATTTTCAATCTCAAAGTGGATTTGGTGTCATAATCATCCATTTATCCTTTAATCCAATCAATCAACATCCTAAGTCACCTAGGGTAATCTCTGAACGGGGTTTACAGTCCCTTTCATCATCCTATTTGATCCCTCAGTCTATCTTATCAATCATCGATCGATCTTTTCCAATCCAATCCAATCCAATCGCATCCCTATCCAATCACCTTTGACCCAATCAATCTACTTCCATCTCGAAGTAGATTCAGTGTCGTAATCATCCTTTGATAATCAAATCTGATCGTCAGAATCAATCCCATCGCATCATCCAATCATCCTAATCTAGGCTTTAATCTAATCCTGATCTGAGCTTAACCTAAATCTTGATTTGAGCTTTAGTTTGTTCCTATCCAAAATATTTTATCCATCCTCTTCATCCTTTCACCATCATGAATCCTTATCCTCTATCAATAGTGGTCAAGGGAAACCCTAATTACGTCGACAATGATAACAAAAGTCTTGTCGATCAAGAGGAATATGACATGGATTCCCTTGACACTATCATTGCTAGTAAGCTTTCTCCACCCACTTTCCAAAATCCAATCACCCCTTCGGGTTATCCTATTATGTCTTCATCCATGCCTAATCATACTCCTTATGATACCTTTGACAAGGGATATCCATCATATACATCATCTACATCATCCTCTTATCCTAGTCTACCATCACAATACCCCTATCCTAATCCCCCATCCACATCCTCCTATCTCAATTCTTCATCCACATATACCCACTACCCTAATCTTCCATACCAATCTACTCACCCTAATCCTACATTCACACCTTCCTATCCTAATCCAACATCCACACCAACCTATCCTAATATAACATTCACACCTTCCTATCCTAATCCAACACCTGGACCAACCTATCTCAATCCGCCACCTCAATCTTCCCATCCTAATCCACCATCCCAATATCCTTACTACAATCCACCACCCGCATCCTCATGTCCTAATTCACCATTCCAATACCCCTATCTTAACCCTTCATCTAATCTTAATCCCCCATCTATTCCCAGTCTTGCATCCAGTCCCATTCCCCCATCTAATCCTAATCCACCAATCCCTAGTCCTAATCCCCCACCAATCCATAATCCTTCATCCACTCCTACCACGCCATCTTAGCCTAGAGTATTCTAGTTTCTCACTCCAGAAGTTCTCCAAGGACTTATAGAAAAGAAGGCATCTCCCACTCCACACCTTGAAGTTGTGGAATCATGCCATCCCAATCCATCATCCACGGTCATTAGTGACAAGACCCTTCTCCACCCAACACCTATCATTGATGATCCCACCCCTAGCACCACTCAAACCGTCGAAACTATCACATCCTCTGAATCCACTGAGCCCCCATCTCCTACCATCACATCCTCTGAATCCACTAAGTCCCCATCTCCTACCATCACATCCTCTGAATCCGCTAAGCCCCCATCTCCTACCGACACATCTACCGAACCCATTGAACACCCACTTCCTACTCCGAGAGTCATCAAGCCCATCGACGACACCCAAATCAAATCCACTAAAATCCATTCCCATGAATATTTTGAATCCTCCATCCCTCCATCAGAACCCCACTTGAAGAGTCCCACCAAGACCCCATTATCATGCCTCCCGATGAGTCATGCCAAGAGCCTAATCCAAAGCATGCCGACATATCCCCTTCTTCAGATCAAGATCCTACCATCCCATCTAGTCCACCTCAAGATCATAGTCCCCCATCCATTCCATCCCATGATCCCCTTGTCATTCAAGCTTCCACCGCTCCATCTCCATCTCCATCGCATGAGCCCACTACCACAAATCCAGATCATATCATATCCCCTAATCGCTCTCCTGATATCACACATCCAAATGTTGCTATCCCATCATCTCCTCTCATGAACCCCCATCACTTAAAACTGCTATCCCCACACTGCTGCATATCCCCGTACTCTCACATTCTTCCATGGTGGCCTCCTCGCAAAAGAAAAACATAGTGTATATACCACCCATCATCCTCCACCTAATAATGGACTCACATCATGTTTTCAGAATAACACAAATCCTATCATGGATTGCATGCTCAAGAAAATGAACTATCAAGGAAAAGGTCTAGGCCTTCATGAGCAAGGTATTTTGGAGCCCATCCAAGTCAAAGAATAAATCTGCATGCAAGGTCTTTAACTTATTTCCCAAGACTCACAATCTAAAGATGTTGGTACAACCTCTAGACATCCTCAACGAGCCTTTTCCAAAAGAAATGTCAGCTCTTCCCATCACTCCACTAGACCATATGTTGCCATCCCTCCTCCTCTATCGTATCGCCTCAAAACAACCATCCATATTCCTCCTTCATCTGCTCCATCCATTTTGGGTCCTTACATCCCTCCATCCACCCTCTCCCACCCTTCATCTACTCCATCCATCTTGGGTTCTTATGTCCCTCCACCCACTACGTCTGCTTTGGGTCCATATATACCAAGATCACCTCCTCCATCTCATCTTTCATCCATCCAACACCTATCCATGCCATCCATCATAAACATCCTAATCAGGATCAACAAAGGCACATACCTACACATTTTCCATCTACACGTAATCCTCATAATTTTACTTCCATTGTTCTACATCATCCATATCCTTGCACCCATCCCATTGCTACTAAAAGCACTTTGGATGCTAAAGTAAAAATACATAAATCCAAACATCCACATGAATCTAAAGCTCCCCATGTCCCCTCCAAAAGACATGGTGAAGAGAAGAAAAATCTAAATCCAAATCACATCCGTAGGCCACAAAGGCCCACCAAAGCAAAGATCAAAACCATGTGGATCCCAAAGAATAAAGATGCAATTGCTTCAAATGAAAAATTTGTAACAACATCCAACATTACTCATCCAAAGGCTAAACATTTTTATCCACCCTCTCCTAAATCTGTTTTGGGTCCCTATGTCCCGAAACTCACCATTCCATCTCCTCCATTAATCCTCTTATCTTTTCACATCCACCACCACATGTGCCAATGTTGGTCCTGAACACGTCTCCCCATCACATATCCACCCCATCATTCCATCCATACACTGTCCAACATCCCACCCATTATCCCTCGTATCTCCCCTTTCAAACCCCTCAAATTCATCCTCTTCCATAATCCATTTCTCTTAATAAGATTGTACCAACATCCAACAGTCGGTTCGAAAATGGGCTCTTAATACCTCATATAGAACTTGATGCTTGAGTCCTTCATCCATATCCTTATCACGTATCTTCTAAATTCCCTTATCCACATCCCTATCCTTATCCATTTTCATCCCCCTGCTATCCAAAAATCCAAAAAGTCAAAAAATCCAAAAAATTTAGAAAAATCCAAAAAAATAAAATAAAATAATAATAATAAAAAAAAAATAGTAAAGAGAAATAATCCATCCAATGGTGAAAACTTGGAAAACAAGCGCCTTGGATAAATACCATGATGAAAACCTGGCAAACATGCGTCATGTGTAAATTCCCATTTGCACTTGGGGGCAACTTCCTGATATGCATTCCCTCCATCTGCTATGCTTCCAACTATGCACCTGTCTTCTTGCTATATGCCATTCATCCCCTCCATCCCACCCATCTTTTGCATCCTACCATCATATCCCATTTATCTCCCATCCCTCCATCCTTCTTGTGATCTCGATCAAAATAGGGGCACCTATTTATGCATCCTTTGGACACCTCTTGGTATACATCCCCTTCATCCATGCTCTGTTGTATTCCTTGGTCACCCATCCTATCCTTGTCTAGTTATCTCCTTTATCTTCCCATCCACTTGTCTTCCATCCCTCATGCATCATCATATATGACATATCTAGAGTGGGGGCATCTACTTCCTTTGTAACACAGTCCTTGGAGACATCATCTATCATAACATCCCTTCATCTCCCTATCCATTTGTCATGACATCCCTTCCAACTCCCCATCCTTATCTTCCTATCCATCTATCCTAGCATCCATTTTATCTCCCAATCCTTATCTTCCAATCCATTCAAACAATGTCTTCCATCCCCCATCCCTATCTCTCTATCCATTCTTTCATTTTTATCCTCATCCCATCTCACAATCCCTTGTCATTGGTATCTAGCTATAAGCCTCCCTCCATGCAACCCAATGCCATTTATCTAATCGTCATCACTCCTACTTCTCTTGCACATCTTTCCAATCCCCTATCACTTTTCATCACTCATCTATCTATCATATCATCCTCCCAAGTCATTTTAATGATTTGGATAACTATCCCATCCCCGAGCTTTATGTGATCGTCATCATCCTATCCAATCCAACAGGTCTATCCTATCTCATCATATCGGTCCCATCTTTTTATCCACTTATCTTATCATCATCCTTTATCCATCGTTTGTCTTTAGCCTTTTGTCGAACTACGTTGCCCCTGCGCTTTCACGTAGGCAAGGTCGATCACTTGATCCGCCCCCGGGGCTCCTTTATCATCTAGCGTCGGTCTTTCTGCTTTGTTCGTCCACTCCTTTATCATCTATCATCAGTCTTTGCTTTTGTCCCTTCGGTCCTTGTCATCCACCATCAGTCTTCATCATCCTCTTTTTGCTTTTATCCATCGTGGTATGTCGTCAGCCTTTTTATCAAACTATAAGGGCTATGCGCTTTCATGTAGGCAAGGCTAATATTTGATCAGCTCCTGAGCCCCTAGGTCTTTAGGGTGTGTCAGTCTTGTGTCTTTTCTTCCTTGTGTCGTGTCGTCAAGCTATGCCCTTATCTAGCCAATTCTTCACAAACAAGATCCACTTGTATCATGAGATCCAATTGATTTTGAACACCCCATGTCATATTAATCTTTTAGTTTAGTAACCATCATCAGTCTCAACAGGATGCTTCCTTTCTAATAGACCTCATCAACCCCATCCATCCATTTTGATCCTATGGCAAAGGATGTTTGAAATTGGTTGTGTTATTTTGATACGTTTGGATTTTGTTTATCATTTGAGCTCCCTATCATCACTTGTCAAGGCCGCCATGATCCATCATATTATGGTGTGTTTTGATTGGTCAACATAGGGGCATTTCTTGATCTTTTTATGTCTATTTTTTGTCTTCTTGGTTGTCCCACTTAGTACCCACCAAGATCCCCGAGGTCTTGTGTTATGCTGGGGCATCCTTTTGTGCTTGTGGTTATCTCAATACCTGGCCCGACCAAGGTCTTTGTGACTTTGGGGTGTTGGGATAGCCTTCTTTTTTGTTGTATTTGTTTCATGCATTAGACACTAATACACCTTGGTTCCACATACCCTGGCACTTGGTGTCTTATGCTATAGCAAAAATCAGTGCTCCGAAGATGGCAAATTGCATTAAGATTTCATTTCATTTTCTATTCTATCTTCTTGCATGCATCCCCATCCTCTCATCTATCAAAATCCCCCCATCCATTCATCCTTCCTCTTTATCTCACATCTCTATCCAATCCCCATCCATTCAATCTAGCACAAATCATATAATCATTTCCTTGGTCTTGTTCCCAGTCTTGTTACAAGCCTTGATCCAATCATCATCATCATCATCCACCAAATGTATTCTTCCATATCCCTTCGGTGTTGTTTTGGGATGTATCCTTCCCTTGTCAACAACACTCTCATCATCATCATTGGGAGGTATTTTTCCCTATCCTTTAGTGGTGTTTTGGGATGTATCCTTCCCTATCCTTATGTTGTTTTGGGATCTCTCATTCCCTCATTGACAACACTCCATCCATCATGAACCCCTTTTGGCTTGTACCTTGACTGGGGCAACATCATATTTGTTCTCAAATCTATTTATGCTTCATCCATTTCCTATCACTTATCCTCCTATCTTGTCCATCACTTTGCATCCTCTTCCTCATCTCCAATTTCATCATCTCATCCATTTCGAGAGCACATTCGTGTTCTCTTGAATCCGCATGTCATCTCGAGGGGGCATCCTCAATCCCTAATCTTCATCTTTACCCCATCTTTTTTTTTCCTTCCTAGTCACTCCTTTGAATGATTGAGGTCCAATCTAACCATCTCCTTTTGGGTTCTATATTTTAATATTCTTTGAAATAATGCTACTTCGTAACACCATCTCAAAGAGGGGCAAAATGTAGACATCCAAATTTAGACACTTAATTTATCCAAATTTATCACTTTTCATGTAAACATCCTCTTATCCGAGTTAATTAAGTAATATTACTATTATTTAATTAATATCCTTAATTCTGCCAAATCTCTAAAGTATTTAATTAAATACCTTACCCTCCTTAATCCCCTTTTCATCAAATGAATTAAATAAATATTACATTTATTTGATTCCTCACATGTCATTTTCATCTAATCCTAATCCATCTCCTAATCTCTTCATTAAGAATGTGCACATGCCTAATCCTTGATTAGGATGTGTCACATCCTCCAACTTTTGCAAGTTGACTTCTAATCCTTATTAATCCCTAATTATCCTCCAATTACTAATTAGTTAAACCTAATTAGTACCTTGGTCAACTCTCCCCATCCCCCAAGGAATTTTTAATTCTTTTTTATTCATCCAAGGCTCCTCTCTTCTCCATGTGAATTTTTAATTCACTTTTATTCCTCCTAGAATCCCCTTTTTCCATGCATCTTCTAGAATCTTTGATTTGTCACATCAAGTCACATGAGAAAATCCCACCTTTTTGGAGACCCTCTCTTATCCACTAAATTCTCCCAAACATGTGATTTTAATTCACATTTATTCCTCCAAGGAATCTTCTCATCTCCCAATGTACTTCCAAGGTACATGTCCTTCCTCCACATCATGTACCTCCCTTCCACATCACCTACACATCATCTCACCCTTAGCCATCTCACATTCCACATGTCAAAATGTGAGGGCTTGTGAGTCCTCAACTCACCTTAGCCCTTCATCTTGGCATTGTTGGATAAATTTCAACCATTGAATTCTCTATAAATACCCCCTCCTCTAAGGCATTTCAAGAACACTTAGCCATTTTTCAACTAAATGTTGCCATTTTGTGCACTCATCTAGCCATCAATTTCATATATTTGCATTTTCATTCAAGCACATAGTCAAATCTTTCATTTTAGTTATATCAAGAGCCATCAAGGAGCATATAAACCAAATCAAAATCAAGGGCCAACCAAGGAGTTTCAGCTGCAAAGGGGAGGGATATCTATTTGGCATCATTTTACACTTTTTCTCTTTACATTTACAAATTTCTTAGGCTAATCTTGAGGTGTTTCTTTATGCTTTTCCATTGCATTTTAGTTGCTTAGAATAGGTTAAACATTTGGATATCACACTTACAATCATAAGACTCCATGGATAACACCAAATTAATCATAGATAAGTTTTCTCTCTAGGGAAAGATGAAACAATAGATAATAGAGTTGCAAAATTTATTATTTGATCACATTCCTTGATGGTTCACTACATATTTTTAGTTCCTACCATGGAACTATAGGAAAGGCCTTCATCTTAACTAGTGATTAATTGTTTTGCTTGCAACCAATCAAAATTCTTTATTTTCTTACCCATGAGACAAATGAAAAAGACAAGGAAAAATCATTCGCGAGTGATGAGAGAGGAAATCGGGGTTGGCAGGGGAGTGCAAGTTGGCAGATACGTGGCAAGGCCACATCACCTCCACTACCGTTAGCGATAACCTAAGGTGACAAGGGGACGTCGACAAAAGGCTTTAAGCAGAATGGGAAGTCTACCTAAAATGGGGAGATCTTGGAGGTGACTGCCATCTTAATGATTCATGATGGCAAGGATAAACAAAGAGACACATAAAGTACGAATTTCATGTTAGATCATGCAAATCGGCCGGGTGGTAGAAGATGATTATCACGAGGTGATATTCGAGTTAAGGCTTGTGGTTGCAAGACGAAATCTTCATGCAAGGACAGATTGCCTTGCATCGCCATTATTCTAGGTTCGTGTGTGATGGTTCAACCTTGTTGTTTGCGAGCCTTTTAAATGTTGATGGACAATGGAATTTATTCTATATGGTTTTTGAAACTTGTCTTGTTGGTTGTCTCTATGCAGGGAGCTTTCGGCTAGAGGGCAGCTAATGGAAAAGATGAGCAAATCAAAATTCATCATTTTTGTCTCTGCGGAGGGACTGGAAAGTTTCGACATTGACACTCCTATTTCGTTGGTGGCGACAGAGAGGCAAATAACATTTATGGAGATCACAGACCAAAGGCTGAAAAGAATCCTGCTTGTGGATGATCCTTTGGTCATGGTAATGGTCAAAATGATTTTAGGAAAGGGCCACTTGGATAGAAAGGAATTTGCAAGGGACAATGCATACACATCTTCACGGTTCTTGGCTGTCATTCTAGACGTGGAAGTGTCTAAGGTGGAGGCAAAGGAATTGATGGTGAATCTATTCCGTGCCGACCTATTAGGAGGTTTGGAGAAGACATTGAAAGCGACCTTCGTGGGCAAAGGAATTTCGTGTCCCTCTGACTTGGAGCTCCTATGGAAGACAAACGAAGCAGTAAAGGTATACCCTTTTCTGTTAGACTTAAAGGGGCCTGAGCTCATGAGGCATAGGATGACCTCGACAATGGCGGTTGAATTTCTGAAATGAAAAATGGGGTTGGTGGCAGAGGAGGGCTTGGAATGGGTGGAAGATTTTACTACATTTGCAGAATTAAATGGTTTTCTGTGAGGCTTGACCTTTGTGCATGAATTTTTTTGTTTCAAAGTTATAGCTCGGTGTTGGGTTTTGAGATACGCAGTGTGACTGCAATTTTGTGCTGGGTGTAGTATGTACCCCGGATTGGTAGGGTTTAGTTTCTATGGAAGTTCGGTGGCTTTCCTGCGTAGCAGACGAAATGTACCTTTTCTTTAAACTTTAATATAAATTATAACCCTTGCATATAAAAAAAAAAAAAAAATCTTTATTTTCTTCTTCATACATTATAATTTAATTTTAATACATTATATTTTAATTTTCTTAAAGTTAAATGCATGATTTTTAACTTTTCAAATTTCAAAAATTATTTTTCCTCAATTTTATTGGCTAAAAAATTTTTGAGCAATAAGGGCAGATTTTCAAGAATGCTAACCATAAACTTTTTTATCGCAGTTTTTCAAGGCATTTTGCCACCACAAAACCATAATAAAAAAAAATATTTAACTAATTTTTACAAAAAAATTAAAACTTTTTAAAGGTTGTTTATTTACAATAAGACTCAAAATAAATGATGCCTCTAAGCAATATTTTTGGTGAACCTTTTTTTAACATTTTTTTAAAGCAACTTTTTTGTCATGAGCAATTAGCTAATTTTGTAAGTCATAATCCCCTAAATAAATAAATAAATAATTTGAAATAAATTTGATCTATTAAACCATACTAACTATTTTGAAAATTAAATTACACTATAACAAGAAATTACTTTTATTAAATTTAACTATTTCCAATTCCACTTGAAACCAAATTAATCTAATTCTAAATACTTAATTACTTACTAATTACCCCTTGCATTGGTACTTAACATTTATTACTAACTTCCCTTTGCATTATTAAAATAATAATTAATAAAATTTAAACTTTGAATAATAAATGCTAACTAATTAACCAATATAAATCAAATCAACTATTTTTAATTACCTTTAATACTAAATTGATTTGCAACATAAATTTAATTGAGCTAATTCTTTCAAAATATTAATACTAATTACTCAAAAATTTCCAACTTATACATCTATTGATCTAGTTTCTAAAAAAATTCTAATCTATTTTAACATGTTACTTCTAAAAAATCAAAATATCCACCCATATCTATTTAATCATTTAAATCAACCACAAATTCTATTTACAACTTAAATTAATTACTATATGTTAGTTTGTGAAATAAAAATTGTTAACTAATTAATAAGGAAGTAAATAACTTTACTATATTAATCAAATAAATAGTCTAAATTTAAAGATTTTTTTGCTTATTATTTAAATTAAAAAAATCACTCACATACTTTTTCATTTATATTTAATTTTCTAAATATCTATCTATATTTGATTTAAAATTTGTTTAGTTTTAACCAAGTTTAAATTTTCATATCCAATTTAAATGCTCATAAAAAAAATGTATTAAATATTTTATTTATTTTATATGTATATAATAAATTAAAATATTTGTAAACACTCTTATATATAAACTAAAATTGACATGTTTCCCTTTTTTTTATATTAATAGGTATTTGAATAAAAATATTATCATAAAATATTAAACTTGGATTTATTGATATAATGAAACATATATGATTTTAAAAATTGTAAATAAATTGATTGAGTAAAATAATTTAGACGAAATAATATAAAGAAAATTTCTTTTAATTATCAGATTATTTTTTTTACAAGAAAAACATAATTTTCTTCAAGATCTTTTTATAGGAATATGGGTTTGAGCTAGAGATAATTATTTTAGAAAAAAACTATCTTCAAGGATTTTCAAACATATTTTAACTTTCAAAGAACACAAAAATTAAATATATGCATTTTAATATTTGAGTCAAATATAGACTTTTTAAGAAATCTTTGTTTTATATTTTCTTTAATTGAGCCCTCTACTTGTTAAGTAGGAAAGCTTAACTAGTTGTGCCTATTCATCTCAATTCCTTCCAACCTTATAAGTTCATATTCAAGTAGATACCTACTTATCAATTAGGAAAATCCGACAAACTGTGCAAATTGTTTGTAACTGTGTGTACCTTAACAAATTGTTTCGGTCAAGTCTGCTTATCATATGCTGTTAAAATTTGAAGGTGAAGAGAGTTGTTGGAAGAAGGTTTGGAACCCATAGCTCATCCCTAAAATCAATTTCTTTTGGTGGGCTTCTATTCATGGAAATTTTTTAACGATGGATAACCTTGTTAAAAGGGGGTTTGAATTTCCTAATAGATGCACCCTTTGTAAATAGGATGAGGAGACTATCTCCCATCTTTTCATTCATTGTCAATTTGTTTCCCAAGTTTGGCAAAACATCCTTTGGAATTTCAATATCCAATGGGTGTTTCGCAGGGATATTCAACAATTTGTTATCAATTAGAGGTGCCCCTCTAACCATCCCCTTATTAGGCAACTTTGGCAAGAAATTCCACCTCATATTTGTTGGTGTCTGTGGAAAGAAAGGAACAACAAGATATTTATGGATAAGGAGAATAGTGTGGAGAATGTGTTGATAACCCTTAATAAACTCCGTTCGGACAATATCTTTGTTTGTAAGTGGAAGATTCCTAGTTGCCCCCCATCGAATTGGGACAAAACTATTGCTACAATTTGGAATCTTCCTAGGGACTTTCACAAGTTCGACAACTCCAAGAAGGTTTCCAGGAATAACATGAAATGGAAAACTCCTAAACCACCCTGGTACAAGTTGAATTTTGATGGGGCAGCTAGAGCTGGGAAAGTAGTTGTGGGTGGTATCATCAGGGACCATAATTATTGTCTAGTTGGTACCTACTTAGGGAATTTGAAAGAACACACAATTAATCAAGTGGAAAGTATGGCGCTCCTTTGGGGTCTCAAGCTTGCTCCGTCGATCGATGTCAGGACCTTGGAAATTGAGGGTGACTCTCAACTAATAGTTGAAGCCAAAAAAGGTACAATAGCTGCAAGATGGTTAATCCAAGGGATAATTGAGGACATTAGATCACTTCTTACTGGTTTGGAGGAGTTCACTCTTTAGCATGTTTTTAGGGAAGGAAATGCGGTTGCTGACAGTTTGGCAGTTGCGAGTCTTGATTAGGAGGGTCTACGGTGTTGGAGGAAGGAATATTCTTTGCCCCCTTCTATGTTGTCCCTTCTGAGGAACAATTCAAACGTTGTCCATCATGGTTGCTAAAACTCTATTTTTTGGCCCTTATGTGGAGTTTACTAACTTTTGTTAGTGATGTTGGTAGGAGCCTATATTTTAAAAACTGGTTGTTGTGCGGGAAGGCCGATATGAAGGATTTGCCACATGGTGTGTACTTTCCATGTTGGATCACCGTCGAGACTTGTCATGATGAATCTAATGGCTGATGGGGTCATTATTTTTTGAACCGCCTTGATTTTTGTGATATTTCCATCAGCCTTGAGGATTTTTTTGATCCTCTATGTCGTCTAGATTTATTATCGCCCCTCATTTTTTTATTGCGCCTTGGACCTCTCACACGAGGGAACTACTAGGCTTGAGCTAGTTACGAGAAGTGACACTAAATGCCTTAATTTCATGATCTACAAGTTGCTTTTTGACTATCATTTTTCTGCAGTCGCTTCCAATGTGGGGTTTTATTGTAACTGCTCTGCATTTTACACTCTCATTTTCTTTCTGCCTATCACTACTTTGGATCACTATATGCTTGTTGGTACCATGGGTGGAGACCGGGTGTGTGTTGAGCAAGACAAATGTGATGAATGGAAGGTGGATGGCACCGTATGTCATATTTGTAGAGAGGGTGGAATTTCTCAATTCATGGAGTGCATGTCTGGGTTTGATAAGGGCCTCTCCAAGCAATTTGTCACCTCTTGGGATGCCAAAAGGGTGACTATGGGAAGAATATCTTTTGAAGTGAATGAGGATGTAATTGTTAAGGTCACGAGACTTGCTACAGACGAGCATAAATGGAAAAAAACCAACAAAGTTGTCGACCAGACTAGCCTTAACCTGTTCTTCAGAGGAGATGAGAAACCTGTCAAACTCCATGGTGGCTATGACTGCTAGGCGCTTCTTGAGCCATGGGACAAAGTGTGCATGGTGGTGATGAAGTATTTCACTCTTGAGGGGAGATATGGTGTGTGTTATTATTACCATTTTAATTTCCTCAATCACCTCAGAAACCACAACAATATTTCAATTTTGTTCTTTCTCTTACACTTTCTCAAAAATATTGTGCTTGATGTGGTTGAAGCCATGAATTTGGATAGGAATTTCACCATTCTTCACCAAGTGCTCATGTTCAGATTCTACCATTTCCACCTTTCCCTATGCCCTCCTCAGCCCATTATTGTTGAAGAGGCCCCAATCTCTTTTGCTCCTCCGTCTGCTAGCATTATGGATACCCCTGGCCCCAGTATGAAAAAGTGTATCAAAAAACCTACTACGAAAGCCCCTCCCCAGGACACATCCCCCAATAAGGGGTCTGTTGTTAAGAAAAAAGGATAAGAAACATATTGCTCCTACCCCCAAAACGAAAGCCAAAGCTTCAAAGAAAACCAAATTTAGGCTGCAGCAAATTAACTCCGACATTGAAATTACTGAGGAGCCTAGTACCCCTCGAAGGTCAAGTAGATTGGTCACCAAACAAGAAACATAGAAGAGTTTTAAGGAGGCCTCCAAGTCTGATAATGGTGGTAAGAGTGATAGCAATATTAAAGACGAAAAGGATATGGAGGAGGAAGCCCTTTTGACTTCTGCTAGTAGCTCCTCCCATGCTTCTGAAAGTCTTAAAAAGGGTTCCTTGGGTCCTGTTAGTGTTAGGGTCAAGGAGGTCAAGACTAGGAACTCAAATATTGTTGAGGAAAAGGCCTCCATGAAGGAAGCTTGCAACAAACAGGACGTTGTGTGGGAGGAGGTTGACAATCTTAAATGCAAAGTGGAGAATTTGAAGAAAAGGCTGCAGGATGTCACCTGCTTTGTGTTGAAGATCATGCATAGGTCCACCACCACTCTGTGTCTATTGTAGAAGGACAAGTCCACTGACAATGTGGGGGAGGAAGTTGTTAGCAAGGAACTTCTTAAGTTCCTCACTGATGATTGGGCTACCATAACTTTAATTAAGCCATGCACTGGAAAGAAGGATTAGGATTGCAGGTGGTTTTATTTTTTGGTTGGACCTGGCCTCAATGATCATCGTTTCTTTTTTATTCCACTAAAGATACTGATACTATTTTTATGTTTTCTTATGACTGATATGACCCCTGGTGGTCCGTGGTTAAGATTGTTTTAAATCATGATTTCATGATGGACATTAGTATTAGTATTAGTATTATTTTGATGTGTTTTTTGATATGGAATGTTTAGGGTGTTGGTTAGGTTTTTAGACCTTGCTGCTAATGTGTTGTTAATGTTATTCTACTGATGATGGCCTATGAGGCCTTTTACTAAAGGGACAACACCCTAGTTTTGCTGCTTTTTATATAAAAAATAAACTGTTTCTATTCCTCTCAATTCCTTTCATCCACACATGTTCATTCTAAACTATAAAAAATCAATTGCCTCATCCTCAAATTTTCTCTGGCTGCACAACAAGTACAATTATTCTTCTTAATCTATAGCATCATGCAAGATTATAATCTTATCAAAATATTATCTCTTAACAACTCAAGCATGATTGCCCTTAAAATGTTTCAAAAATTATATCTATTGGGTAACATAGTGAATTTGAGCAACTTAGTTTTCCTTAGATTGTGAAATCAACTATAGTAGCATTGAGCTTAAAGACCACAAAACTCTTAGATCTATACGTAGGTTCTCATCATGCATACACATCTAACCAACATTCATAAACACCATACTGACATGTGAATGCATTGCCATATTCAAAATTCCATTCAAAATGAGAATCTACCTTGATTTAAATTTGTATAGTGGAAGTCTTCTCTCCACATTTCTAACACTTGGGAATCAACTACTATCCAAGTTCCATATTGAAACCCGCCTTGACAACTATCTCCGTTTGGTAGTTATCTTGGTTTGAATTATGAGGTATACAGAAAAATAAAGATAGTTTTTAAGCCAATGGTAAGCAAGAAACCAATATCATGTATGGGACCTCCCTTGTGGCAGCCTACAAGGGGATCTTTTTCAATTTAACTTGAATATTGTTCATCTAGGGTGCATGTACTCTACTCTATATTTGAACCTCTATTTACTCCATGTAGTACACAAGCCTTCACCATTAGCTCCACTAAAGCTTTGATTTTAATGGAAACCTAAATCCTTTTTGGAATGTAGATACCAACACCTTGGGTTTCGTGTTGTTTCAAACCATTTTCAAAATCAACATTGAAATGTATTTTCTCTGAGAAAATGGATAATCACAAGATTTTGAACAAAATTCAATAGCATTCAACATCTCCTTGGAAGTCAATGATGATAATTCTCTCTTCTTCTTCAATTTTTGTCCACCTAGAGGCCATTCAAAGTGGCGATCCTTATGGCACACAAAATTTGATTCCATGGTTATGATAGTTTCTTTGGGTTAAGATATCCTAACATCTATTGATAAGTTTTGTACACTGCATCTTGCTGAAAATATAGTTATGTAGTTGTTCATTGTATTTCATAATAAGTAGGGCAAGTTGTTCGTTGTATTTGATCTAAATACACAGATTGTTAATTTTGAAAGGACAATACATGTTTCCTATTTGTAACAACTTGCCTTATTTCCCGATATTGTTTATGGTATTACATGCCACCATCTAACAAATTTCAAGATTACTATTAAGTTGTTATAATATCAACACTATTGCTAAAACATAACAGACACAACAAATAAAAACAAGACTATTCTTGCACATTTTGGCAGGAACTTCGTTGCTCTGCAACTCTTGTTTATAAATGGATCTAAACCACAAAAGAATCTAAAGTGTTTAATAAAAGTATTGTAAATCAACCCATGGAAGTATTTATTAAAGAAGCAATACCACAATTCATTAAATATTAATTTTGTTATAGAACCTTGATTGAAAAATAATTCTATGAAGTTTATATTCTTAGAAATTTCAACTAGATATCCACTTTGACAACTGCATGTTTGCAAATTTTATGCAAAGTAAGGGAAACTTACCCTTTCTTTTAGAAATTAATTTCAATAGTAACCAAAAGACATTTAAAAGTTTTAACAAGGCTATGTGTGACACTTGTATCACATTACACAACTATAACAACCACACACCATCTCAACAATGATGATGATAGTAGCTTCTACTAATACATGTCACTACCATGCATCAAAATACTTTAACATATATATGTAGCCAACTCATCCTAAGAATCTAAAATCAAGTCAAACATTTTTTAAAAACTACTCAAGTTTTTCCTACCTCATTAGATCTAAGAATTTTTTTCTACACTCATAAAAAAAATTCCAAAACCAAAATGATCTATTATATACAAATAAAAAATTTATAAAATTTTCATACTTAATTGTTGACTCTACACAATCTATAAACAAAATAAAAATACATAATTAAAAATATAATCTCTATTAAGACTTCCCCTTTATTCTATATAAATTAATTTAATAATAAATTAAAAATAAATATATTTTAATATGTTATGGGAAAAAAACACAAATCATATATCACAATAAAATAAGCATCCATAATAATGTTCCTTCTAATATTCTTCAACAATATCATAAAAAACATATGTAAGTAATTGAATAAGATTCAGTAATAACATTCTTTCTTTTTTAAATCACTCAATACCAAGCTCCATAATCAAATACAAACAATGCAAATTTATGAACACATTTTGAATATTAGAAAAGATACATTTAAAATATATAATAATTCTTTCTACTGGTTAAATCTCATTAGTTGATTTTATCTATCAAGCTATCATTTTTCTAGAGTTTAAATTTGATTAATTGACTTTATTTATAAGTAAATTTCTTTGACATATTATTCATTTGAAATTATTTTCAAATATCAAAATAATTTTAATAGTCTATTTAAGATTTTTCGCTTTCATATAATATAATTTTTGACAATTTTTTTAAATATGATCATATAAACATCAAGTTTAAATTCTACACCCATGTATTACTCCTACATAAACATAAACTTTTGGATAGAACTGTGTATATTTTTTGCCGGTTTCAGATCACACTTAGTGATCCATCCTTAGGAAGAGGAGAATGAGAGAATAGATTGCAAAATTAGCTTTAAAAGGAGAGGCAGGATCATGAGAGATCCAATTTTAGTGAGTGATCCGATTATCGAGAAGTTTACTATTCTTATTAATGAACTGTAGAAAACTAATACCAACTATAAATTTATATGATCAAAATTCTAAAAAATTAAATTCTTCTTTTCCTACTATTAAAAAAACAAATTATTTATGATATTTATAGAAAAAATTAAAATTCTCTTTTCTTATTTATTATTATTATATATATGGTATTTATAGGAACCAAAAATATTGGAAAACTATATCCATAATCAAATATAGCAAACGTTGACATTCCTCTGTTATGAATATTCAAAAACAATAATCCTGTAGACATTAATCCGGACAAAACAAACCTGGTAAATACTAATCTGGGAATGCCAAGCAATAACCAACTGATGATAAAGACCTGCCCTTTACTTTTGGAGGACCCGCAGATACTTAACAAAATTAGCAGTACGTGAGTATCTAAACACAAACTATATAGGTAGGTAATGTCTTTTTCAATCGGTATTGGAAAATTGAGGGGGGAAATGAAACATTGTACGCATTTAAATGTATGATTTAAACAACTACCTCAACTTTGGCTGCGCTCAAACCAAAAAACCAAGAAAACCCCCTCAAAGTTCACAATGTCATTAAAATATCCCATGTATTGTCAAACCTAATGGAAACTTGGAAATCACAGTCACATTATATGTCACTAAGTTTCCAAATTCAAGGCTATTTTAGCAGCATTTTAATGCAAAGATAATTGTAACAGATTTTTGTTTGTTCAAGAACTGATTACAAGAACGGAGGATGGCGGAAGAAGAAACTTGGAATGGCATCTACCACAAGGTGGAGATCCCTTTCGAAGCGAATGGAAGATTGTTTTGATGAAAAAATGCGTTTTTGAATGACAGAAGGGTTTTGCAAGGAAATTTTTGGTAAAGATTGCATTTCTATATGGTTAAGGGGGTTTTATCGGAGGAATTTTGAGGAAAGATTGTAATGTAATAGGGTTTTTTTTTCGGCGGGGAAGAATTTTTGAGGAAAGGTTGGATTTAAAGAGCTGGAAGGACATTTGGGAAGGTATTTGGAGGAAATGTCGCATTTTGTTCAGGAAAAGGGTTCTTTTCCGAAGAAAATGTGGGAAGACTGCATTGTTTAAGATGAAATGGCTATTTTTTGGGAAGAAGTTTTGCATTTTGTTAAGGTATGCTTGAATCTTTTTGCGAAACGTTTGATTTTATCGGCTTAGAATTAAAATATTGAAAATGAATATATGTGTTAAAACGTTGATTTTAGTGGAGCAAATGATTAAGAATGCAGTTTTGCAAAGATCTGAGGTTCTTTAAGGCTTGATACTTAGTGTTTGTATTGATTTTAGTGGCGTACATAATGAAAAATGCAATTTGGAAAGATCTGATAATTTTTGAAGGCTTATTCTTTGGAACCCTTACGGCTGAATTTGAAAATATGTAGTGTTATAGGATGTTGCAGGCATTTGGAGATTAGATTTAATAATGCATAATGTGGGGTAAATGAATGTGTTAGGGAAGGCGGGATGGAAAAATAGGGTGAAGATTAATGACGTTAATGTTTGAATTAGATAAGTGGGGCAAATAAAGCGAAAATTTGAGCGAGAAACCGATTTTTTTTTTTCTTATTTATGGAAATTTACGTGTGATTCTGTAGGAACAAGGAAAATTGCAGGCCTGAAAATGCTGGAGGCTTTTCAGATTTGAAATGGATAAATCATATCTGTGAACGAAAGGTGGTGGAAGAGCTGGAGAGGTTAGGGTAAATAATGGTTTACACATATCAAGAAAATAATTAGTGACGGAAGAAGATGGCAAAAGAAGAGGGGCAAAGAGGGCGGCAAAAGGTGGCAGAGGAGTGAAAGAATTAAGAAAGAAGGGAAACGAGAGGAGCAATTTGAGCAGCATTTAGGACTCTGATTGGATGTTTAGAGTAAGAAATGAACAATCAGGGAAAGGAGTGGGAAAACAGTGAAGATGAGGGAGAAGTAGGTTAAATTCGTGTCTGGTTTGTGGCATGGAAATGATTGACTAGCTGCTTTCAGTTGGATTTTTGGAAAATATGCGTTGTAGAGCAAACTCTCAGACGGCCAAGCAGGCTGGTGGATCGTCTGATGTAATACTGACAATGCAGATGAGAAAGGAGGAGAATGGGCAAAATTCTGAGGCAGAGTTGTCACGGGTTCGTGGATGTAAAAGGAAATGTGCAGAGGAAGCAAATGAATTGATTAGGGCTGTGATTAGTTCAGAAATGTTGAGTGTTAGCTCTGAAGACAGCTTAGAAAGCTCCAGTGAGGAGGACAAAAATGTTACGTCTGTTTTTCCCAGAGAGCAGGATTCACAGATTTTGTCAGGCAACATGAACACAGCAGATATCTTACTGGAAGGATGTAATAAAAGTAGGGGCTTTTCAAGCGTTGGAATGGAAGGCAAAATCTGTAATGCTTCTCACAGTATTGAAGTTTCCATGCTAAGAGATAAAAATGTTAGTCAGAGGATTGGTTCAACAGGGGCAACCTTGAGGAAGGGAAAAACCAATGCGGGAAAAGCTGATTTTAGGGACTCTGGTGTCTCTGAATCTAGCAGAAGTATATGCAGTGCTTCTAGAATGTCAAAGAAATCAAAGGTTATGGAAAATGCACCAGAAGAAAATAATTCACTTCAAGAGCATGGAAGGGAATGGAATGTGGAGACTCAGTCTGCTTCACAGCATTTTGCAGCTGTTGAAAATCTGGATACTTCTGATCAACAGGATTCTCTCCAGGAAAGAGGGAAGTCAGCTAAATTATATGCAAATAAGATTCCTAATTCCAAAAAGAATGTGTCTGGTTCTCATGAAAACCATGTCATTTCTGATGAAATTCAGACTGATTTGGATGAATTGAAGGGGAAGCGATGCCTTGATGGTCTTGTTCAAGGAGAACAGAATAGGAGCATTAGTGGTAAGGCGCAAGTAAGCCATTCATATCACGAGGATACAGAAAATAGCTGTCAATCTGCAGTTTTAGCAAAGAAAAATAATCAGAAAATTACAAATACCATTGCTCAATCTCCTGACGGGGATATGCTCTTAAGCAGATTTGTACTTCCCCATACTCAAGAAATTACAGTTTATGAGCTTAATGCTGATAATAGCAACAAGAATTCAGGGCATAGAAATTGCTCTATTGCCACATCCACAAAACCAGGGGAAATCATAGCACTCAATGGACTTCAAAGTTCAGCAGAGCTGAAGGAGAGGGCCATGACTCTAAGTCCAGAAACCAATTTAAATGATGGTAATATTGCCAGGGATAAAACATTGGATGACCAGGATAAGGATAAAAACATGTTGGAAAATTGCAGGAGGCTTAGCTTACCCATGCTGTCAAAGGAAACACAAACTCCTAAGAAAGTGCCAATATCAGAGTTACGTAAGAATCTCCGAGAGCGTGCAAAGGTACGTCTTCTGGCTGCTGGTTGGAAGATTGAATTGAAACCTAGGATTGGTAGAGACTATCAAGATTCTGTGTATGTTTCACCCTCAGGCTCAGCTTTCTGGTCCCTGCCAAGAGCATGGAATGCCTTGAGGAAGAGTTTGGTTGCGAATGCCACGAAGAATGGAAATGCACCCAACGATAGGCAGTTGAGAGCTAAAAAGAGGCCACGGGAGAGACGAATGGATTTTTGGTCTGAATTGGATGAATCTTTAATGCAGTTAGACGGTGGTGAGCAGAATGCGAATATCTGTGCTGGCAATCAGGTTAGTGATGCTAATCCTTTAATGAGCATGGTATTTACAGAGGACCTTCGATTATTAAAAAAGCTTAAAAAGGATAGGCGGATGGAATGTGCGATGAAGAAAGATATAGTCAATATTGATGATCACATTAAGCATTCCGTGCATGGATGTATAAATGGACATTCTTTTCCATGTATAGAATCTATGCAGGCTGGCAAACAAGAGAGTATGAATGAGAAGCTATCAAATGCCAGCATGTGTGGAATTACCAACCAAAGTGGAATGTGCGGGAAGCACTTAGAGACTAGGGAGCATAGGAGTGTACATGGGAAGGCATGCCATGTGGCTGGTCAGAGGTGCATACACGAGATGCTATTATCTGCTGCTAAGGAAAGCAGTATACGTGGAAAGATCTCTAATGCCCGGAAACAGAGCAGCACCCATGAGAAGAGGGCACGTGTTAATAAGAAAAAGTGCACAGAAGAGAAGCTTTTAAGTGCTAGGGAGCTACGGAGTGCATATAAGAAGTTGCCTGATGGTAACAAAAAGAATCCTTGGGAGAAGCTCCCAAATTCTGGAGAACAGAAGTTCACAGACAATCAGCTTCCTGCTGCTGACATTAAAAACATGCATGGGAATTTTTGTGATTCTTGTGGACAAAATTTCATACATGCTGATGCTGGTGATTTAGAGGATGATTTTCTTGTGCAAAGGGAAACAAATGGGAAAGTTTTAGAACAGTCTACACATGCAGAATCATGTTCTCATGAACTTTGCAAAAAAAGCATTTTGAAGGAGTTCCACATCATTCAAAAAGGAAAATCGGACCATGGAGATGCTCAGCTAGGTTCAACCAAAACATTGAAGAATGAATCAGAATCACATGAAAATTCAGAAGAGGAGCAACAGTGCCTGGCAGAGAGTAATTTACAAGAAGTGTGCAGAGAGTCTGAACGCGAGATTACTGTTGAGCGAGAGTTAAGCAGGCAATTAAGTGAATTAGAGCTTGGCAAGAATTCAAATAGACTAGTAAATCAGTCAGGAGGCAGACAGTTTGATAAACAGCAAAGAGGCATATCAGGAAGATGCTCAATTAATGAAAAAGTAGGCATGATGGCTAAATACTGTAATGACTCTGTAGCAACTAAAGAGTGGAGTGAGGTATCACAAATAGGGAGAAAGTCTAAGTTAGCCTATCCAAGGGTTGGCAATTCTGGAAGAAAGTCAAAAGAATCACAAGTGGGCAGGCAGATCAATAAGTCACAAATGGGAAGATGTCCTAAATGCTGCATGGAACATAGTGGTATTGATAATGAATCTAAAACGAAAACACACACAGTTATCATAGAAGATGACAACATTACACTAGCTTCAATCTTAAAAAATAGAAAACGCTCTTCATGGGTCACAGAGGGTTCAGGTGATTTGGGTACTAAAAATAAGCTTGTCGTTGGGAAAACCATTTTTTCCCCAGGAGGAAAGAATAAAAATCGCAGAGGAGGATGCGTTTTGTCAGTTCGCAGCTCTGGGAAAAGGAATTCTCATTCTAAAGGTGAAAGAGGTGTTTCCTCTACAAGCAAAAGGACTGTGCTCTGTTGGTTGATAGATGCTGGTATTGTGTCTGAGGGTGAGCCAGTACAATATTTGAATAAAAATAGCAACAGGATAGTGAAGCATGGTTGGATTACTAGGGATGGGATTCACTGCAAGTGCTGTAAGAGGGTTCTCACGGTGTCAAACTTTAGTACTCATGCGGGTAGCCAAGTTAAAAGGGCGTTTCCAAACATTTTTGTTCGGTCTGGTAAGTCACTTACAATGTGTCAAATTGAGGCATGGTTTGCAGAATACAAGATTAGAAAAGGCGGCATGCGTTTCATAGATGTTGACGAGAATGATCAAAATGATGATGCTTGTGGATTTTGTGGTGATGGCGGTGATTTAATTTGCTGTGATAGATGTCCTTCAACTTTCCACCAAGATTGTTTGACACTAAAGGTATGCTTTTAAGTTGAGTTACAGTAATTTGCTACGGGTCTGTTAAACTAATCCATTTAGTTGTAATCTTGGATATAGAGTCAGACCACTGGACTTATCATGAGGGAGTGAAAATAAAATAATCTTGTTACAAAATTGAGTAGCTGAAGGGAAAAATTCATAAATATATTGATTTAGGGTCAACTGATTTTTCTGTTAGATAATTTTTATTAATGTTTGTCCTAGCATATGCTCAAATATTAAATTTTGTACATGCATATTCTCATCTATTTTGTATGGCGCTTAAAATATCTGTGCTTCATCCTCTTGGACGTTATTGGCAATTTTTTTAGTATCCTCGCGATTCTGTATATTTCAAAACAAAAAATTGGAAACGGTTTGACATAGACTTTCCCTTTATTAGAAGGCTTTGGTTTCTCATTTCTTAGTAAAAGGTGTCATTTGCCTACTTGTAGTTGCTTTGTATGTAAGCAAAAGATTTGAATATGCATTGTACTGTTCACATGTTAAGAGCCCTTGTAGATTATTCAGGATTAGTGGGTTGCATGGAGCAGGTAGTACAAACCCTCTTGCTGGGTACACAGAGGTTAGGCTACCAAAATCATTTGTAGGGTTGGAATGATTCCTTCTGTGTGCTGAAATATTCCCCAGGTTGCTGGAATTTCTTGCGATTGATTGGTGTGTCTCCACCTGGTTTGTGATTGCAGCAGGACCCTGGTGCATGCCTTCTTTAGCCAGGCTTTGAATCTGAATGAGTTAATACATGTCTGGTGTGTATTTGAGACCTGAGCTTCATCAGCCCAAAATTACAGATGAATTGGTTTCCAAATCACCACATTTCTCAAAAATCTAGTTACATGAGCCATATTATTGGTTACATTCTACCTACTAGGCTACTAATTTACTAGTTTATTTGCTATAATCTTTTCATTATTGCTACATGGTTATCACTTTATAACTAGAGTTGTGTGTAGGCTTGTTCTCAGTTATATGTCTATTTGACATTATGAATTTTGATTACAATGTTCATTGTAATGATTCTTTAACATCAAGAACTTTAAACATACCCTTTGTTACTAGATTATTGCAACTCTAAAGTGCATTGCATATCAGCAATAGAATCACAATAAGTTTGTCTGTTAAAACTAAAAATATAATGCTACTTAATAGAAGTCTCCTTTGAGTTGTAGAACTGTATTAGTAAACATTTAAAAGGGGTCATTCTGTACCAGTAGTTAGTTGATGCCATTGTTAACAACATTCTCTCCCAAATTTCACTTCCTAGCTTTGAGTTGATTAAGAAATATATTGTTGTTGCAATTCCAAGGTAATCTTTGCCTTGGTCTGAAACCGAGAACCCAAAATATGTTTCTATTTGTATTCTGTATTGTATATTACTATCAAATGAGGCAATTGATCTTCACTTATACTTGTTATAATGTTCAATGTGCTTCCAGGGTTGGCCCATGCAAATTCCCTTTCTT
>VDFB02278742.1:0-18896 GCA_007258455.2 Sequoia sempervirens | reverse complement strand
ATGGAAATGATTGACTAGCTGCTGTCAGTTGGATTTTTGGAAAATATGCGTTGTAGAGCAAACTCTCAGACGGCCAAGCAGGCTGGTGGATCGTCTGATGTAATACTTACAATGCAGATGAGAAAGGAGGAGAATGGGCAAAATTCTGAGGCAGAGTTGTCACGGGTTCGTGGATGTAAAAGGAAATGTGCAGAGGAAGCAAATGAATTGATTAGGGCTGTGATTAGTTCAGAAATGTTGAGTGTTAGCTCTGAAGACAGCTTAGAAAGCTCCAGTGAGGAGGACAAAAATGTTACGTCTGTTTTTCCCAGAGAGGAGGATTCACAGATTTTGTCAGGCAACATGAACACAGCAGATATCTTACTGGAAGGATGTAATAAAAGTAGGGGCTTTTCAAGCGTTGGAATGGAAGGCAAAAGCTGTAATGCTTCTCACAGTATTGAAGTTTCCATGCTAAGAGATAAAAATGTTAGTCAGAGGATTGGTTCAACAGGGGCAACCTTGAGGAAGGGAAAAACCAATGCGGGAAAAGCTGATTTTAGGGACTCTGGTGTCTCTGAATCTAGCAGAAGTATATGCAGTGCTTCTAGAATGTCAAAGAAATCAAAGGTTATGGAAAATGCACCAGAAGAAAATAATTCACTTCAAGAGCATGGAAGGGAATGGAATGTGGAGACTCAGTCTGCTTCACAGCATTTTGCAGCTGTTGAAAATCTGGATACTTCTGATCAACAGGATTCTCTCCAGGAAAGAGGGAAGTCAGCTAAATTATATGCAAATAAGATTCCTAATTCCAAAAAGAATGTGTCTGGTTCTCATGAAAACCATGTCATTTCTGATGAAATTCAGACTGATTTGGATGAATTGAAGGGGAAGCGATGCCTTGATGGTCTTGTTCAAGGAGAACAGAATAGGAGCATTAGTGGTAAGGCGCAAGTAAGCCATTCATATCACGAGGATACAGAAAATAGCTGTGAATCTGCAGTTTTGGCAAAGAAAAATAATCAGAAAATTACAAATACCATTGCTCAATCTCCTGACGGGGATATGCTCTTAAGCAGATTTGTACTTCCCCATACTCAAGAAATTACAGTTTATGAGCTTAATGCTGATAATAGCAACAAAAATTCAGGGCATAGAAATTGCTCTATTGCCACATCCACAAAACCAGGGGAAATCATAGCACTCAATGGACTTCAAAGTTCAGCAGAGCTGAAGGAGAGGGCCATGACTCTAAGTCCAGAAACCAATTTAAATGATGGTAATATTGCCAGGGATAAAACATTGGATGACCAGGATAAGGATAAAAACATGTTGGAAAATTGCAGGAGGCTTAGCTTACCCATGCTGTCAAAGGAAACACAAACTCCTAAGAAAGTGCCAATATCAGAGTTACGTAAGAATCTCCGAGAGCGTGCAAAGGTACGTCTTCTGGCTGCTGGTTGGAAGATTGAATTGAAACCTAGGATTGGTAGAGACTATCAAGATTCTGTGTATGTTTCACCCTCAGGCTCAGCTTTCTGGTCCCTGCCAAGAGCATGGAATGCCTTGAGGAAGAGTTTGGTTGCGAATGCCACGAAGAATGGAAATGCACCCAACGATAGGCAGTTGAGAGCTAAAAAGAGGCCACGGGAGAGACGAATGGATTTTTGGTCTGAATTGGATGAATCTTTAATGCAGTTAGACGGTGGTGAGCAGAATGCGAATATCTGTGCTGGCAATCAGGTTAGTGATGCTAATCCTTTAATGAGCATGGTATTTACAGAGGACCTTCGATTATTAAAAAAGCTTAAAAAGGATAGGCGGATGGAATGTGCAATGAAGAAAGATATAGTCAATATTGATGATCACATTAAGCATTCCGTGCATGGATGTATAAATGGACATTCTTTTCCATGTATAGAATCTATGCAGGCTGGCAAACAAGAGAGTATGAATGAGAAGCTATCAAATGCCAGCATGTGTGGAATTACCAACCAAAGTGGAATGTGCGGGAAGCACTTAGAGACTAGGGAGCATAGGAGTGTACATGGGAAGGCATGCCATGTGGCTGGTCAGAGGTGCATACACGAGATGCTATTATCTGCTGCTAAGGAAAGCAGTATACGTGGAAAGATCTCTAATGCCCGGAAACAGAGCAGCACCCATGAGAAGAGGGCACGTGTTAATAAGAAAAAGTGCACAGAAGAGAAGCTTTTAAGTGCTAGGGAGCTACGGAGTGCATATAAGAAGTTGCCTGATGGTAACAAAAAGAATCCTTGGGAGAAGCTCCCAAATTCTGGAGAACAGAAGTTCACAGACAATCAGCTTCCTGCTGCTGACATTAAAAACATGCATGGGAATTTTTGTGATTCTTGTGGACAAAATTTCATACATGCTGATGCTGGTGATTTAGAGGATGATTTTCTTGTGCAAAGGGAAACAAATGGGAAAGTTTTAGAACAGTCTACACATGCAGAATCATGTTCTCATGAACTTTGCAAAAAAAGCATTTTGAAGGAGTTCCACATCATTCAAAAAGGAAAATCGGACCATGGAGATGCTCAGCTAGGTTCAACCAAAACATTGAAGAATGAATCAGAATCACATGAAAATTCAGAAGAGGAGCAACAGTGCCTGGCAGAGAGTAATTTACAAGAAGTGTGCAGAGAGTCTGAACGCGAGATTACTGTTGAGCGAGAGTTAAGCAGGCAATTAAGTGAACTAGAGCTTGGCAAGAATTCAAATAGACTAGTAAATCGGTCAGGAGGCAGACAGTTTGATAAACAGCAAAGAGGCATATCAGGAAGATGCTCAATTAATGAAAAAGTAGGCATGATGGCTAAATACTGTAATGACTCTGTAGCAACTAAAGAGTGGAGTGAGGTATCACAAATAGGGAGAAAGTCTAAGTTAGCCTATCCAAGGGTTGGCAATTCTGGAAGAAAGTCAAAAGAATCACAAGTGGGCAGGCAGATCAATAAGTCACAAATGGGAAGATGTCCTAAATGCTGCATGGAACATAGTGGTATTGATAATGAATCTAAAACGAAAACACACACAGTTATCATAGAAGATGACAACATTACACTAGCTTCAATCTTAAAAAATAGAAAACGCTCTTCATGGGTCACAGAGGGTTCAGGTGATTTGGGTACTAAAAATAAGCTTGTCGTTGGGAAAACCATTTTTTCCCCAGGAGGAAAGAATAAAAATCGCAGAGGAGGATGCGTTTTGTCAGTTCGCAGCTCTGGGAAAAGGAATTCTCATTCTAAAGGTGAAAGAGGTGTTTCCTCTACAAGCAAAAGGACTGTGCTCTGTTGGTTGATAGATGCTGGTATTGTGTCTGAGGGTGAGCCAGTACAATATTTGAATAAAAATAGCAACAGGATAGTGAAGCATGGTTGGATTACTAGGGATGGGATTCACTGCAAGTGCTGTAAGAGGGTTCTCACGGTGTCAAACTTTAGTACTCATGCGGGTAGCCAAGTTAAAAGGGCGTTTCCAAACATTTTTGTTCGGTCTGGTAAGTCACTTACAATGTGTCAAATTGAGGCATGGTTTGCAGAATACAAGATTAGAAAAGGCGGCATGCGTTTCATAGATGTTGACGAGAATGATCAAAATGATGATGCTTGTGGATTTTGTGGTGATGGCGGTGATTTAATTTGCTGTGATAGATGTCCTTCAACTTTCCACCAAGATTGTTTGACACTAAAGGTATGCTTTTAAGTTGAGTTACAGTAATTTGCTACGGGTCTGTTAAACTGATCCATTTAGTTGTAATCTTGGATATAGTTGTGTCAGTGTTTCCACATTTCCAACATTTTGAGTCAGACCACTGGACTTATCATGAGGGAGTGAAAATAAAATAATCTTGTTACAAAATTGAGTAGCTGAAGGGAAAAATTCATAAATATATTGATTTAGGGTCAACTGATTTTTCTGTTAGATAATTTTTATTAATGTTTGTCCTAGCATATGCTCAAATATTAAATTTTGTACATGCATATTCTCATCTATTTTGTATGGCGCTTAAAATATCTGTGCTTCATCCTCTTGGACGTTATTGGCAATTTTTTTTAGTGTCCTCGCGATTCTGTATATTTCAAAACAAAAAATTGGAAACGGTTTGACATAGACTTTCCCTTTATTAGAAGGCTTTGGTTTCTCATTTCTTAGTAAAAGGTGTCATTTGCCTACTTGTAGTTGCTTTGTATGTAAGCAAAAGATTTGAATATGCATTGTACTGTTCACATGTTAAGAGCCCTTGTAGATTATTCAGGATTAGTGGGTTGCATGGAGCAGGTAGTACAAACCCTCTTGCTGGGTACACAGAGGTTAGGCTACCAAAATCATTTGTAGGGTTGGAATGATTCCTTCTGTGTGCTGAAATATTCCCCAGGTTGCTGGAATTTCTTGCGATTGATTGGTGTGTCTCCACCTGGTTTGTGATTGCAGCAGGACCCTGGTGCATGCCTTCTTTAGCCAGGCTTTGAATCTGAATGAGTTAATACATGTCTGGTGTGTATTTGAGACCTGAGCTTCATCAGCCCAAAATTACAGATGAATTGGTTTCCAAATCACCACATTTCTCAAAAATCTAGTTACATGAGCCATATTATTGGTTACATTCTACCTACTAGGCTACTAATTTACTAGTTTATTTGCTATAATCTTTTCATTATTGCTACATGGTTATCACTTTATAACTAGAGTTGTGTGTAGGCTTGTTCTCAGTTATATGTCTATTTGACATTATGAATTTTGATTACAATGTTCATTGTAATGATTCTTTAACATCAAGAACTTTAAACATACCCTTTGTTACTAGATTATTGCAACTCTAAAGTGCATTGCATATCAGCAATAGAATCACAATAAGTTTGTCTGTTAAAACTAAAAATATAATGCTACTTAATAGAAGTCTCCTTTGAGTTGTAGAACTGTATTAGTAAACATTTAAAAGGGGTCATTCTGTACCAGTAGTTAGTTGATGCCATTGTTAACAACATTCTCTCCCAAATTTCACTTCCTAGCTTTGAGTTGATTAAGAAATATATTGTTGTTGCAATTCCAAGGTAATCTTTGCCTCGGTCTGAAACCGAGAACCCAAAATATGTTTCTATTTGTATTCTGTATTGTATATTACTATCAAATGAGGCAATTGATCTTCACTTATACTTGTTATAATGTTCAATGTGCTTCCAGGGTTGGCCCATGCAAATTCCCTTTCTTCAATGTGAGTGGAAATGCACTTTGATAGTCAAATATAGCTTCCTTGCCTAATAATGTTACCTGACTATTCTGGTTGCATTTTTTGTGGAAATATTGGTTAAGT
This sequence comes from Sequoia sempervirens, assembly GCA_007258455.2. Taxonomy (NCBI): domain Eukaryota; kingdom Viridiplantae; phylum Streptophyta; class Pinopsida; order Cupressales; family Cupressaceae; genus Sequoia; species Sequoia sempervirens. Next base: position 13,576 of record VDFB02278742.1, on the reverse strand, counting down.
AGTTTGTTGTTCCATTGAGCTTGTTTTGGCACATGGTTGTGCCCTAGATGCTCCCATATTTCTTTGCCCTTAGTTTTCATCTCTATTTTGTTGTCTGACTCTGAACTACCTTACACAGTGACATCCATCAGTATGTGTTTGCACCCTTGGTTGTATTTTGAAATTTGAATCTTAAATATAATGTACAAGCACTAACAATCTCCTTATAGTGTTGGTTTATATTTTGACTCTAATTCAAATTGTTCGTAGTTCTGGTAAGTACATCACCTTTTGTCACCATTATTATTTATTACGCAAGTAATTGGTAAATTATATTTTTTGTATTAACAAGAGCGAGACGCTCAATAAATAATGTACAAGATTTACAAAACTGGAAAGTTTCTAAAAAGAAACTCCAGATAAGATCGGAGACGATCTTATCTCTATCTTTACAATATCTTACAATATTGAGCATTAATAAATAAATAAATAAACATTATTTTAATACCCTCCCTTTAATGCTCACACCTATGAACTACACCAGATGCCCCCGAATTTTACAAAACTTATCTCACCGAGCTTACCTCTGGTGGAGGAATACCGTTCGCCCGATCCTCCGCCTAACATACAAAGAACCTAACTGATCCGCTTCAACCAGCTTCCACGAAATGACAATGAGTTTCCACATGCTTGGTTCGGGCTTCATGGAAGACCGATTCTGGCAAGTCGAGAACCCCCATTATCACGGTAATCGCGGAGTCGACCTGCTTTGAGATATTTGCATATCGGCAAGCATCCGGCGAAGCCAAACTGCCTCACATGCTGCTTTTACTGCTCCCCGATACTCTGCTTCTGTCGAGGAGAGAGCCACTGCCTGCTGCTTCTTACTAGTCCATGTGACTGCACCGGATCCCAAATTGAACACATACCTAGATGTTGATTTCCTGTCATCAACTGAACCTGCCCAATCTGAATCTGTGAACCCACTGAGTGTAGGATCATGACTCCAAGTGTACAAGAGTCCAAAATCAGTAGTGCCCTTCACATAACGCAGCACACGCTTCGCTGCTACCCAATGATCAGCCTTGGGGGCTGTCATGAAGCGTGATATGTAGCTCACTGCAAAACTCAAATCAGGTCTAGTAGCAGCAAGATAGATGAGGTTGCCTACTAGTTGCTTGAACAATGTTTCATCTACCACAGGTGAATCGGACTTAGCTGACAATTTAAGCCCTTTTTCCATGGGTGTAGAGGCAGGTTTGCAATCCTGCATTCGGAACTTATCCAGAAGACTTCGAGCATACTTGGACTGGGAGATGAAAATGCTGCTCTCTGTCTGCCAAACCTCAACACCTAAACAATAATGCAGAAGGCCCAAGTCCGCTGCCGCGTTTCACCAAGTTCTCGTTTGATCTCTGATCAAATGTGTCAACTCACGCAGAATAGATCAAGCTCTCATCCACGAGACAACAACAAGCAGAATCTCATTACCAGTATTCTTGACATACAGGTTCGAGTCAGATGGACACCTCTGAAAGCCATGATCTGTGAGGTATGTGTCAATTTTTATGTACCAAGCCCAAGGAGCCTGTTTCAGGCCATAGAGTGCCTTGACCAATCTGCACACCTTCTGTTCTTGACCAGCAACTTTGAAACCTGGAGGCTGCGTCATGTATACTTCCTCCTTCAACTCACCATTGAGGAAAGCACTCTTCACATCCATCTGATGGACCTTTCAACCAAATTGGGCTGCTAAGGCAAGGACTAGCCGTGATGGTACTCATTTTGGTCAGAGGGAGCAAAGGTCTTCCCCATAGTCACGCCTTCTTCTCGCGGAGAACCCCCGCGGTAAACTGTGACGAAGCGAAAATTTTGTCAAGGGTTCCATCAGCTTTGTGCTTCACCTTGTACACCCATTTGCAGCTTATGGGCTTCTTCCCTGAAGGAAGATTGGAAAGGACCCAAGTGTGATTCTTCTGAAGACTCTAGTATTCTGATTCCATTGCCTTTTCCCACTCAAAATCCCTTTTGCCTCGAATATGTCCGAGGCTCATAAACACTGCGGAATGCTGGGCTGCGAGAGCAAAATTTATCAGATCGCCGGTTGTTTGTTTCGATGATCTTACCTCAATGAGCTCATCAAAGACGTAAGATCACCGATAGTCTTAGCCCACCATTTCGGTCGGAGAGTAGATGTGCCAACATCAGATGCAACAGGAGGAGCTGGATCTGGCTGTGGATCTGGAACAGGTTCAGCAGGGAGATGTTCATGATCATCTGGAGGAAACTCAGGTTGAGCATCATCAAAGACTAGGTCTTCATCATCCCTCCCATCAGGTGGACCTAATGGAAGTCGGACACTCATATCAGGACCCTGTAGAGGCTGATCCTCTGAATGCTGAACGGGTGAGGAAGAGTGAAATGGACCTCGTTCCTCATCAAAGACAACATCTCGACTGAAGATAAGACGATCAGTGTCTATATCAATCAGCCTATATGCCTTGTGGTTGTCACTATACCCTGTGAACATGAGTTTCTGGCTCTTGGAGTCCAGCTTAGTGTGCTTGGCCTCTGGAATCCAAACATACACAAGGGAGCCAAAACTTTCAAATGACTGATCCTAGGTTTGCGACCAGACCAAACTTCCTCAGGAGTCTTTCCCTTAACAGCATGAGTGGGTGACCTATTAAGGAGATAGACTGATGTATTGACTGCTTCTGCCCAAAACTTGGTAGGAACACTCCTGTGTTGCAACATGGAGCAAGCCATCTCAACAATCATACGATTGCGTCGTTCCACAACACCGTTTTGCTGAGGAGTGTAGGGTGTGGTTAACTGACGCTTTATCCCATGAGTATCACAGAAGTTGGAGAATGCACTAGAACAGAATTCCCCCCCATTATCTGACCTAAGAGTTATAATACAAGAACTGGACTCTTTTTCAACTAAGGCCTTAAACTTCTGAAATACATTAAAAACCTCTGATTTCTGTTTAAGAAAGTACACCCACATTTTCCTACTATAGTCATCAACAAAAAGTAGAAAGTACTTGCAACCAGTTATAGAAGAAACAGACATAGGACCACAAATATCAGCATGAACTAATTGAAGTACCTTAGAAGCCCGCCAAGAGTCGCCATCCTTTGAATCCGTAGGCGATGTCAGGCTCTTAATAAGCAATTCACAAATGCCCTTTAATGCTGAAATCAATGTCGTAAGCCATCTACAAGTCCCTCCCAGCAAGCCGAGATAGTGCACGCTCGCGCTCCGCATCATTGGTGCCAAAGACCGTGACAAATTAATTTCGGGCCGCCACACCTCGAGAATCACCAGTGTCCACAAGCCTGTAAAGGCCATGATCCTCTATCCCAACGGCCACTGTTGTGCGAGTTTCTCGATCAACAATCGAACATCTATGCGAGCTGAATACCACATCCATCTGGGGAGAATGCCGCATGATCTGACTGATTGAGAGAAGATTGAGCTCGATATCAGGTACATAATATACGTTGAGGAATATGAGATCCCTCTCGCCAGACTGAACCTGAACAGTGCCGGTGCCGACAACTGTGTATTCCTCACCTCCTCCAAAGATTACTGAGTCAGTGCAAGGGGAAAAGTTTGTGAACCAATCACGCCTATGTGAGAAATGACGCGAAGCACCAGAATCTATGTACCAAGCAGAGGACTTGACATGGTCTGCGGGCCTTTTTGCCATTAGTGCATAAAAGGCAGATTCCTTCTGCTCAGAGTGCTCAGCGACATTCGCTTTCTGAAACCCTCCCTGCTTCTTTTGCTCAGAAGCCAAACGAGCACGACAATCTTTCTTGATGTGGCCAAATTTATGACAGTAATTGCACTGTATATTTTTCTTCTTCGGACTGGTGGAGCGCTGACTTGAGCCTTTCTGCTGTGAAGGCTGACCTTTACCATGATGCTTTGACTGAGTTTTTGCTGCAAAGGCCTGCTCCGTGGAGGATGATGATTCACTGCTACCGAACTGTTGTCTCCATCGATCCTGCTGCAACAGGATAGTGCACAAATTCGGAAACTTGAGATCAACATTAGCAGACGTAATGTTGAGGGTCTCTATGAAATGTTCATAGGACTTCGGTAAGCTTTTCAGGGTGATCACAACCATGTCTTCCTCCTCCATTTTCCGACCAATCGCCTCCAACTGATCTCTGATCTCCTGGATTTTATTCAAGTGCGCTTGCAGAGTTGTCTTCTCATCCATCATGATAGAAAACAGCATATTCTTCAAGAAAACCGCACGGCTTTTGTCGGAAGTTTCATGCATATCCTTCAAGTGATCCCAGATCTCCTTAGCTGATTTTCGCAGTTGGATCTGAGGGAGCTGATCATCAGTAACCGAAAGCTTAATAAGCATGACGGCTTCATGATTCTGCTCATCAAACTTATCCTGATCCTTACCCGCCGATTCAGGACGAGTAGCGTTGCCGAGGATCATCTGATCAAGGCAGCGGTATTCAAAAATTGTTAACATCCGCTGCTTCCAGGTGTTGTAATTTTTGCCATTAAATCTCTGGCTGCCCTCCAGCATTAAATTGCTTAAACTGGCCATCTTCACGCTTTTCAAGACACGAAAAACGAGGTACTGAGAAGAGGCTGATGCACGAAACTCGAGGCACGAATTCCAATGCAGAAAACAGGGACAGATTCAGGTACAGACTGCAGGAAGTACAGTGTACGGATGGCACAAAATTCGAGGCACGGAAAACGATGCACCCAGAAAATTCGGAGACCAACCCAGTTGAGCTCTCGAAAAACCCACCAGGAATCTGTGATCGAAAAAATTTTCTGACTTGAAAAAAATGGTCAAAACCCTAGCCGAAGTCGCTGGAACCCTAGGCGCCAAATTTTCTCCAAAAAATTGCAGAGAACCAGCTCGAAATCTTCACAAAATCGTGGCAAGTAGAGAGTAGAGTCCTCGGCGTCGTAGCAATGAGTAGAAACGACCCTTAGAAGGTTGCCAAATAACACAGAAAACACGTTGAAAGAGCTGCAAGTCGCGGCCACACAGAAACGCGTTCACAACAATAGAAGAGTCTCAGAAACCGCGGGCTGAGAGGGACGAAATCAAACAAAGATAAACCGCGGCCAGATAAGGAGCAAAGAATGCTCGGTTGAAGATCTCATGACCAACAAAAACGCTATGCAGGAAATGAAGCGCTCAAGGCCGTAAAGAGAAGACGTTTTAAAAATGCCCACGAAAAAATGTTGATCAAAAAAAAACCTTCGAAGTTCAGGCACCCGAAAATTTTCACTGAAAATGTATTTTCAGAATTAAAAAATTATTTCGAAAAATTAAGCAAAATAATTTCAAAAAGAAATTATTAATTTTTCGAAAAAATTGTTTTCCTGAGCTCTGATACCATATTACGCAAGTAATTGGTAAATTAATTGATGTATTAACAATGAGCGAGACGCTCAATAAATAATTTACAGGATTTACAAAACTGGAAAGTTTCTAAAAGAAACTCCGATAAGATCGAGACGATCTTATCTCTATCTTACAATATCTTACAATATTGAGCATTAATAAATAAATAAATAAACATTATTTTAATATTATTTGTGTTAATCCAGAAAATGGTTTATGCTGTATTCCATGTCTTTTTGCTAACAACATGATTCAAACTAGAATGTTCTTTGAATTTAGCTTCCTAATATCCTACAAAACTTTGTCTAGATTCCTCTGAACCATTGTTGCGTGGGTATGGAAATTGTCATGACATTCTTATCTATAGATGCAATAGGAGTAAACTTTCTAAGCTACAGGTGCAAATTACAATCATTATCTTTGCTAGCAACCTACCTTGTATCCTTACTTGTTTCAGGTTTGTGCAGCTATGCATTGAGGTCTTAAATGTCTTCTGGATCTAAATGTAGACAAATTTCAGATTCATATACATGCAAGTCTATAACAGATCTTTTCTTCCCTAGAATACACTTCTTATGATAAAATGTTTTTTTAGCATTCTTTGGATCACGGTGATTCAAAATTTTGATGCAAAATACACTTACAAAATTGTTTCCAGAAATATGCAAATGCTTATTAAGTTATTTAAATTTACTATGGAAAAATTATGTCCACTATATTACAAGTAGTTATTTGTTTTGTCTCCTCTATGCCATAAATTAGACCATATGTGGAAATGGTTCCTTGGTGATTTGTCTCAAGTTGGATTATATGTTTCTTATTTAAATGTGGTTGCTTCCATATGTTCTCGGATTGTATGTTTTTTATTTAAAAGTGGTTGCTTCCATATATTCTCTGGTGCATTTCCCTTACCTGCAAAATGTATTTTTGAAATTGGGCTATGTCTTGTTTCTGATTTCATTTCATATTTCTTCTTTTTGTTATTTATCTTTTCAAGTTCTTCAAGTGGATTTATTAATTTCTAAATTTCTTACAGGTTGAAATGAAAGTTTGACTTGTCAGCTTTAATAATTTTTCTAATTTATTCAAATCACTATGTTTTTCTCTGTATGGTAAAATGAATTTTAAATTTTGCTTTTTTGTTTGTTTGCGGAGCTCGAGGTATCCACAATTTCTATGGTTTTATAGGGTCTTCTAAAAGTCATGTTTTTTAGTCTAAGTGAATCGGTACGCGGGTATGGCGTATGGTTTTTTTTTTTTGGTGTGGGTACGTTTGGGTACGTCCGTACATAAAATGTATAAAAATCATAGATATAGACATATTTGCAGCCTAAAAAAGTAAAAACAAGAAGTAAATTTAGAATACCACATATCATGCATTATTGCATATGCTAAACAAAACTTAGAACTACCATAAATATAACAAATCTGAAATACCATTATACTAAATTAATTTGATATCAAATTTTCAAAACTTGAATGTTACGATAGGTATATAATTATATCGAATTCATTGTTCGTTGGTTCAACATTTAAAACAAACTCAAAGTAATAGTTAATACAATTAATGATAGACATTATATGGGTCATTAGGAAGATTAAGAGCAACATCATCATTGACATTAGATGATCTAGGTAAATTAATAGAACCACATGCAGCCCCGCTAGCACTCTCATTGGAAGCATGCTGGATATTTGACTCCACAGTGTCAGAAAGTAAAGATTGTGTGGCAGCTGAAAAATCCAAATCAGTTCGCTCTGGATCTACATCCCACAACCTCGTGCCTCCTTCCTTATACTCATTCTTTTTATGAGTAAGAAGGCGCAAGTTGGAATGCACATAAACAAGCTCTTCCGCCTTACTTGCTGCCAATCGGTTGCGTTTCACTGAGTGGATAAAGGAGTATGTACTCCAATTTCGCTCAGCTGAAGAGGAACTAGCAACCTATTGAAACAAAGTGAGAGGAACTTATAATTATAAAGCTGTAAATCAAACTTTAAATTTGAAGTTAACCATTTTATTATTTTTAAAATAGTAAACAATATAATTTAGAGAGTGCAATAAAAACTAAGTAACTTACTTGTGATAAAACTTTGATTGCAAGAGCTTGGAGATGTGGTGTTGTAAAGCCATTGACATACCACCAAGAATGAGCATCCATCCTATACTTGTCAATTGAAGCACCAATACTTTGATTTTCACCAGCTACAAAATCAGCAAACTCAGCTCTAACTAAATACTCTGTTTCTTGATCGGGGAAGAGTCTACTAAGTGCTTTCCTACACCCCATACCAACTTCTAGATCTGAATATGGTTGCACTCTTGATGGCAAAGCAAGAATCTCATCACTATAATACTTGGGAGTCAATGCAAATGCAAGAAGATGTAGTGGGGTGGTCATTTTGTTCCACCGCTCAACACAAATTGTTTGCACCTCTTTGAAGAAAGTTTCTTCAGGATCTTGCTCTTTTTCGTTGATGATGATTTTCATTTGCTCAATCATTGTATCAATGCCATCATATACCTCTCCCAAACATGGCTTATCCATGTCAGTAAAACGGATCATACTCATGATGGGCTCAGTGAATCTAAGAAGATATTCTGCTCGTTCCCACCAAGTGTCATCTAGGATCATCCGTTTTACATTTGTTGCCCTTTCAGTATTGGATTGCCTCCATAGTGACCAACTTTGACTAATAACCATGCTAGAAAGTGCCCCCCGCACCTTCACAAGTCTCCTCAAGACAATCGTGTTCGATGCAAATCTAGTTTCTGCAACCTATTCAAAAATTTAAAATTAAAATAAAAATATAAATAAGACATGCTTGAGTTTAAAAAATAAAATAGTAATTACTAAAGTGAAATGTAAAATTTAAAAGTTGAAGTGTTTCAATTACCTTCAACAACTCCAACATTGAAAATGATCTAAAAATGGCCTGTGACATTTGATGGTTTGTGATGAACATTTGGATCTCTTCAGCTTCAGCATACATTTGTTTGATCCAATTTATTTTCGCACCCAACTTTTGTAGCATGAGGTTAAGAGAGTGAACAGCACAAGGTGTCCAAAATATGTGCTCAAATCGTGTCTCAATCAACATGCCTGCAGCTCTACAGTTCTTTGCATTGTCTGTTACTACTTGGATAACATTTTCAGGACCCACATCTTGAATGCACTGTATAAGGATGTTAGCAATAAATTGTGCATCCTTCACTTGTCCTTCACAATCCACGGCTTTCAAAAACATTGCCCCTTTAGGGCACACTGCAATCACATTGATTAATGGCCGGTTTTTGACATCCTTCCATCCATCAGAAATAATTGACACCCCTGTTTTTTTCCATGAATTTCTAATGGGAATCAATGCATTGTTTATGCCTTTTACCTCCTTTGCTAGTAAGGTGGTACGCACCTTCTCATAACCTGGCCCTGTGTACCCTTGTGGACAGTCACTTGCCTTTCTCAACATATCCTGCCAATATGGTGATCTTACAACATTAAATGCCAAACCGTTTGCATATAGACATCTTGCAACGGCTTGATCTGCAAGGTCTCTAGCTTCAAGCTTAAATGCAGTTTCTAATGGCCCCTTGCTTCTCTTCACACCAACAGGATCATCTTCACTTCTACCCAAAAATGGGTGGCTCTCTACTACAACATCATCAAAGTCACTATGTGTTGGAGAAGGAGGAGGCCTCTTTGATCCCCTTCCACTTCCACTTCCTCCTCCTCTCAGCAAAGGATGGTTTGTGGCATGACCAGCTCTTGCATCTGCTTCCTCTTGCTCTTTAATATATGCTGCTACTTTGTGAGGATGTAACCTTTTACCATTTTCTCCTGCACATACATTGATTCCTTGTCGAGGAATGGCACATAAATGGAATTTCACACGACTGTATGAGCTAGTATACTGAACTTTACAATGATTGCATATCCAAACAAATGTTCCTCCCCCTTTAATTTGTTGTATAATTTGTACATATTTCCATAGAGGTGAATTTGGGTCGGTTTTAAAGGTGGGTCCATCAATAGAAGCAGAACTGGTTGCCATTATATTTCCTACAAAAAATTCAAAAAATAGTTATTGAATATTGAACAATAAATGTTAAAAACATATAATGCAAATATCAGCATTATGATTAAATAGTAAATACAATTATGCAAAATACTTCAATATTTATTACTAAAAATAACAATTTAAATTAATAAACGTTTAATAAATAATATGTAATTACTAATTAATATAATTACAATTTAATAATTTATATTTATAATTTTAATTTTAAATTATAATTGATTATTATTTATTAAAATAAAAAATAGCAACATAAATAAATTTTAACATTAAATAAACAAAATAATAATTAGATTTATATTTATTATTTACATTTAGTAAATTTTAAAGTTTTAAATTTTAAAATTTAATTATATTAAAATACTAAAATAAATTTAATTTTTTATATATAATAAAATTATAAATGTAAAAACATTAAATTGTATAATATTAAATATTATCACAATAACAAATTTTTATTGTGATAATATTTAATATTATACAATTTAATAGTTAATAGTTAATATTTAATAAATAAACTAAAATTAAAAAATAATAATAGTTAATAGTTAATAAATAAACTAAAAATAAAAAATTATAACTATTATAAATTTTTAAACTATGGAATATAAACTATAAAAAAAATTCGATTTCTCAAAATACCTAAAAATGGTGGCACAGCAAACTGAACCAGAGGAAACGCGTGAGATCGAGTGAGATCAGAGACGGCTTCAGTCAATGGTGTGTTCTTCTTGCGCGACCAGAGGAAAAATACGCGCGACCACGGCTGTGTATTTGCAATGGCAGACGAAAAGTCGAAAACAATAAGCAAAACGTGCGGCCGAAAACAATGCAAATAGGTTAGGGTTTTTTATTTAACCATTCGAAGTCGCAAAAAGTTTTCGAAAACCACGCCAGAATCGGAATGAAATCGCCACGTCACCAAAAAAACGGCGTGATTCGAGGAAAAATCGGGCGGATTTGTGGAGACGTTTTTTCAACAAAAAAATCGAACCGGCTGAACGCGAGGGGCCTTAACTTGAATCTTGGAACGTATTCGTACCTAATCGCGGTAAAGGTACGATTCGGTAACATAGTTTTAGTTCATCGTGGACATCACAACCGACTTGTTCATGTCAAAACTCTTCATGCTGTTCATTTCCCTGCTGATACCTTCATGCAGCCTTGTGGTTAGCTCTAAACATACATAATATTTAAAGGATAAAGGGGGAAGAGGAGATGTGTTGAAATTAAAATGTCGGTAGGACTCAACAGGGAGGAATAGAAGACTAGGAGGAAAGAGTGGAAAGTTAGTATGAATTCACTACTACTTTGTTGTCCTATTATCTACATTCTAGAATATTGAATAATTTTTTTTCACTGTTTTTATTTTATGTCTACATGTTTGTTTTACTCTGTTTTATTGTGGACAGATTTATTTTTTGAACTTTTAAGTTGAATGTTTTGACTATATTTATTGAGGCTGCCTCAACAATTACTTTTAACAAAAGTGAAGCACTACATGTATTAATAAATTCAATCCTATAGGGTTAGCACCAAATAAAAGCAAGTCCATAGAGTTTCACTAGAGCTATAAATAAATTAAAGTTATCACGTTTATACATGCATTATGATCCTATTTGATGGCCCTGAAGTGATTCTCTACCATAAAGGCATAATGTAAGTTAAAGTCATCAAGACTTTAAGATTCAGTCATACACGATTAGAAAGTAAATAGAAAGTGGAATATGTGGTTTTTGATTAGCAACAGATAATGAGGTCTGAAGGCTTGGGAGATTTCAGGTTCTCAAGCTTTTTGGGTGAATATTACTATACCTTGCTTTTAGCCGGCAGAAAATGAATTTAGGATAGGTACAGTATGGTGGTACATCTTACTTTATATGCAGTATTTTGCATTTATCTTTGCAGAATCTTCTCTGAAATAGTATGCTTAATAGGGGATGCATATCTGAAGTGTGGTTATGAGTTTTTGTTGTTTCAGGATGTTCCTGAAGGGAACTGGTACTGTCCGAACTGCACGTGTGGAATTTGTGGGGAAATTGTTCATGATGAAGAAAAAGCACTTGTTTCAGATTTACTAATCTGTGATCAATGCGAACATAAATGTATGTAAACATATACTGTCTGGTTTTATTATTTTTAGCAGTACTTTGCTTAAAGATGTTTTTATTCTTGGATATAGTTCTGTACTGAAGTTATTGTATGTCTTCATATAACCCAGATCACAAGAAGTGTCTTCATGAAAGAGCAATCCAAGTTGGAGAGTCAAAGGAAACAGTTGCTGTGTTTTGTGGACAGAATTGTAAGATGGTATGTTCTCATCATGTGCTTTATATAATATTCCCGTCTCTCAGTTGTTGATAAAGGTTAGATTTTTTCAAAATTTACAACTATCTGAATTGCATCCTTTTCAATCTCTTGTGAATAGCATTAAGCAAATAATAGAATACCTTTGTCTTATATTACCTCCTCTCCTTGTTTGTATTAGATTCTGTTGAATTAAACTTAGATGTAAAACATTAGATTTCAGAAGAATCAAATTCATCATTTAAAGAACATGCTGAAAATAAGACTGTAATTCAGAGAGCCTCATGCTTCTATATTCTTGTGTGCTTATATGCATATAGGGAGATTCATGTGTAAGCATTTTATAAGCTCCAATTGGTTAGGAAACATTTTTGTCTATTTTCCATGCACTTGCGTGCATTTTTTCCTAAGTTATTTATATTAAAATAATATTTATTAGTTATTTATTTAGTGGTCAGTATTGTATTATATTGTAATTTTGATGATAAGATCGTTTTATCGATCTTCTTCAGCCTCTTTTAGAAACTTGCTATTCTTGTAAATCCTTGTAAATGATTTATTGAGCTTTTGCTCCAATTGTAAATACATCAAATTTTTACCATCTTGTTTGTAACATGGTATCAGCGCCAGAAATTATTGGCGCCAATCGTGATTTCTGATTTTTCAAAGACCCTGTGAAAATCACGTCCCTCCTTTGTTATCATGTGATTTTCTTTTGCAAATTCTTTCTGCAAAATCGCAATTGGTATTGGCGCGATTCTCGATTTTGTGGGGGTTTTTTCGTTTTTAAAAAATCGTGTCTTTGTCCTCTCTGCATTTTCCGCGATTTTTTGTGACCTCTGTTTTTCTGGCGCGCGTTTTGGAAGGTGTGTGACTTCCTAAGTATTTTTGGTGGTCAGGATTTCGTTTCTTGTTCTGTACGCAATTTCCAGACCTGAACATCGCGACTTCCAAACGTCTTTTTTGCCAGAACGAGGGTTTTCTCCTGCATTTTCTTGGCCGCGCGAATTTGATTAGTTTCTGGGTGCGGAGTTAATCATTTTCTGGGCACGTTTTTGTCTACATTTGGGCACGACTTTCAGTTCTTTTCCTGAGCTCATTTTTGATCTCCCAGCTCATGTTCTTCTTCTGCCGCGATTTTGTGGCATTTCTGTGGTGTTTTTGGATGCGTTCTTTTGAGCAAAAAAAATGTCTCTTTGGAAAAATCCCGTGATCTTCCTCGGTTTTTGTGACGCGTTATTTGTGAGGTATTTTCTGCAAGAAGAAATCTATCCTCTGTTGAAATTTTTGAATAGAAAAAAACGTGTCTGGTGGCTAGGGTTTTGAAAAACCCTATGCTTTCCAAGTCGAATTTTTTTTCTGATCACAAATTCTTTTTGGGTTTTTCGAGAAGATTTTTGGGTAGTCATCCTTTTTTTCTGGGTGCCTCAAATTGCCTCTGTTTTCAGTGCATTGGAATTTATGTCTTGGGTTCCGTGCATTCAGTTTTTTTGAGCCTCTTTTGTGTATCTCGTTTTTCGTGCTTCGGAAAGCGTGCATTTTTTGCCTAAGTTATTTAACCTCCATTAACTTTCCATGAACTCCCTTTTATCATGTTCTATACCACCAAAGATTTTATTTCTGTACTTGTTTTCACAAAGGAAGACATCCAGTGAAAAATTGTTCAGAGCTTAATTGTTCATTACACTTTTGGTGGTGTGCTCTGCATTTGTATGTAGTAGAGTTGCTGCTCCAACTTACCATGAAACTCTCTTGTAAGATGTTTCATGGTACTAACCATAGTTTAAAGACTTGGACTTGGCAATTACT
>VDFB02278741.1:0-42421 GCA_007258455.2 Sequoia sempervirens | reverse complement strand
ATAACTATCTGTTGAAACATGGAAACTCTTTTTAGATGTGGGTGATATATGCGAAAAGAGAATCTCTAGAGTGAGTTGGTTCTCTGAAAGATGAATCCTATTCTAAATAACCTTCTTGGAAAATGGATAGAGAATAACTAAAATTAAAACCTATGACTTAAAATAATCTTCAAACTTAATAATGACTTTGATATTTCACCCACAACAGTCTTTAGAAAACAACAATGAATTCCAAATCTCTCATGAACACCAGTGCAAACTTGATTTGCATGAAGGTTTAGACTTAAAAACAACATGCAATCTACAACAAATGAAATTTCTACATGGATGATTTGTGATAATAAGACATAAAGAGGATTTGTGAATAGGATGACAATATAAATATCATACTAAAACTGCAAGTTGAGATATAAATTGGAGATATGAATTTTTCTTTTATTAGATGGAGTGAAACTCTCAAAACTTGAGTACAAAGAAGTTTACAAGCTCAAAAATGTGTAAGAGAAAGAAACTAGAATTTGAACTGAAGAAGAAGAAGATAAACTATATCTTCTTTAAGATATAACCCTTCAAAACCCTAATCCAAGCTCACAAAGAAAGCTCAAGGAAAAGGTATCAAAACTGTCTCAAAAGTCTATACAAAAGCAAAAAAAACTCACTTTTCCCATGTTCACATTGTCCAACCCCTAAAAATAGACCAAATCCGCTTTTAAAGCAAATAAAACAACTTATCCATCCAACAAGCATCTCAAATCCGACCAAGGCAATCTCTCAAGAAATATGCTAAAAATAGAAAAGAATAAAACAATTTATTTTATCCCTGCTTTACAAGATCTACAAATTTTACTCTATGTCATTTTGACCTTATCTTTTGCAATCAAATATTTTTGAAAATCTTTACAAAATAAACATAGCCTTATTTCTCCAATACAATAATTTATTTTCTTTAAAAATCATAAAAAATATAATGAATATCTCCTATCCATATCTCGTTTTTGAAATTTTTTTCCCAATCCATAATTGATTTCTAAAAATCAATCCAAAACAAACAATAAAGGCACAAATGTTTAAATTGATTTCTTTAAAATCAATAAAACTATAATTCAAGGAATAAATGTCTATTTCTCTAAGGCATAAATTTGATGTTTAAATGAAATGCCTAAGGAATTGGGATTCAAAATATTTTACTAAAACTTAGCCTAAGACTTAGGAAGATGACTCCTAGTCAAGTGGTCAAACTAAATCATGAATGAGATTTTCAGCCACATAGAGTATTTGCTAAAGGTTGATATAATTGCAAACCATGATAAACCCTAAGTTCAAATTTTTCAAATAGCAAACATTAAAGGCATTAACTTAATCCATGATGCTCAACCTAAACTCAAATTAGGGAAATGGACAAAATCAAACTCATACCCTAATTTTCATTCATTTCGCACTTGGTCACTTTGAAGATTTGGCTCTGTTGAGAAAGAAAATGCACCACCATCACGCTAGGGTTTGAGTTGTCTATGGGTAATTTGAGCTCCACTATTATTGCTTCTATTGAATCCATGGTTCTCCCTATCGGTAAGAATGTTTGTAAGCACTTTTGAGCTCCTTATGCTTACATTTCTTCATAGATTTTTGGCCTTGGCTACAACACATATATATATTTTGATGCATCCTTCATTCTGTTTGTTTGGTTATTGATTCTCTTTCCATTTGGCTACCATGCTTGAGTTCGACCTGGGTATTTTGGTTTGGTTCTTTAGGGCTTCAGCCATAACTTCTTACTCAACTCCACGGTAAGTGAATGTTCATCTGTACATTGCATTTCACTCCTCAACAACTCATTTTTACCTAAGCTTTAAAAAAATGTGGAAACAGTGCTTTTAGCAATGGCTACTATAGGTTTCTTTGTTGAAATTTTGCAGGGAAGAACTTCAATCTGGGCATTGTTGCTTATATTATTGTTTAAATCAACAACCATCATTTTCTTGAATCCCAAAATTTTAGCTATATTTTGGTTTCCTAAAAGCAAATGGGCCTTCTAGGCCGTTCCCATGTTTACTTGACTATGAGCTTTTGAAGCACTTTGGGTTTGGCCCATGATGATTTTACTCCTATTGTATTTCCTGAGACAAAATTTGACATGGGCATTCACTTTTTTGAAGAAATCATACTTATTCCTAAATATTTCAAGCTCGACCATGAGAGCATTGTATAAATCTTTTGTATTTTTCCAAAATCCCACATGCGTATATAATATTTTAAAGAAAATACATTTCTTTTGCCTTTCTGTTGAAAACCCTATTTGAGTAAGTTGAAAATAGTGAGAAATCTGCATATTTTGATTCCAAACCCCAATGTGGGTATTCTAAAAGAAATAAAAAAAATCTATATTTTGTTATTCATTCAAAAACTGGGCTTGACCCATTATGTATTTCTACATTTTCTATATCTACTTTAACTCCATCACATGGGTATTTGTTACTTGGAAAAATTTTACATTTATGAGATAAAATAAACTCTCATGTGCACTTTCAAATTTCTGCACAAACTGCATTTCAATACTCCCCTATTTCCATTACATGGGTAAATGCTACTCTGAGGAAAACAACATTTTTGAGGTAAAGTTCATATGGGTGTGTTTATTTTCTTGTCTTCATGGCATCATGTGCCTTTGTAAGCCTTGCACTATGTAAAATACATTTTCCTTGTATTCTAACCTTGATGCCATTAAAGAAACCACTAACTTGGCTTTGAAACTCCTACTCTGTATATGACATTCCCACATGATTTGAAAGAGGAAATTTATAGCTTCAAATAACAAAACAACATAACACTTCAAATCCATGCTATATTTTCCTTGGGAAAACAAGCTAATCCTTCAGAAAATGCAAAACATGTGAAACCTTCATGGGTATTGTTGTCTTCAAAATTTAGTGCATGGGGAACATTCTTTCATCCAGCACACAAAAATTAGTTTTATTGAAAACTATAGAATGCTTGTCCACTTCTATCATGCTTAATTGTCCTAATTTCCTTTACATTTCTTGTGACTCCTTGTTTCACTTAGGTTGCTTCAGTCAGAATCCAGAAGATGAATGCCTATACTTTCCATGCTTTGATCAAATGATATTACTCTTTCTCTCCTTGGCACTCTTCATGCATTTTTATGTTCCATGCACTTGCTCTCTTCTAAAATGAAAATTTGTAACACTTCTCTTCATTGAGGCATTATGTATGCCTATTTACTATCATTGCCATGAGCATGAACACTATTGAACTTTTCATAATATTATGAACATGATAAAAAAAAATACTATGGTAGAAGAATAAACCATATAGCAGTGTTTGATATGAATGTACTCAGTTGAATTGATTGAGCTGATTAAACCCACTGTTCACCTGTACCTTTCAGAAACATATTTGACTGCTATGAGTGAACAGTCAATTTAATAACTGGATGTATGAACACTGTTTTACTCCTTCAGTTTAATATTCCCCTTCTTGATGAACATGATGATTGTAATCTCATTCTCAACCCACTTGTAATGAATAAGGGGTAGCATGCTAAGCTCTACCCTTGTGGGAGCCCATTTTTCTCCCCATGCTTGATCTTCAAATGACAATCAACTTCATGACTTTCCCTATACTTGCACAAAAAAACAAATGATTTTAGCATAAAAAAATAAAAATATATGATGATATTGATGCATCTCTTTCAGCTCATGTTTCTGCAGTTCTCTTGATTGTTTCAGTGTATGATCAGTAGCATACTACATTATCATTGATGGTTCATGTAGGTATATTCATAGTCAGAGCTCTAACATCCCTCTCTTCCTTCCTACAAGTCAATGGAGCTTGAAGAAGACAAATGGTGCACCACTTTTGCGATAGCCATCAATACATGCAATGATGATTATGTTTATACTTATGTGATTATTCCTTTTATGCATCTTCCATAGTGTAGTGTGATGCTTATGATGCACTGTAAAATTTACATCCATGACTTGTGTGGATATTTAATTTCAATCTTCTTCTTTTCATTTGGAAAATAAAAATGCATCTCAATGGAAATTTGTACTATCATTTAAATTATCACAATCAAATGAAATTATGTAAATATGAATTACTTTATGAAATAAATGAAAGCATTTTGTTTCTTTATCGTTGTATGCTCAATTTTTTACTCCATTTGATTTTGAAACATTGAATAGCAACTTTTGAAATTCTATTTCCTCATTTCAATGCATAACTATCACTTGATGAATAATGAATAAAGTGCAATCAACACTTAAGCATAACAAAGGAGTAATTGTAACTTCACTTTAAGGTATAATAGTATTTAATCAGCTCCACCAATTGAGTTGTAGAAAAAAATTGGTAACAAATTGGTCGGTGTAGTTCCCCCATATAATTTTTTTTTTTGTAATATTGAAGTAGGGTCCCGAGGGCGACAACCACCAGTGGGGTCAAGGGGTAGCACCCCTTGCATGGGTCAAGGGGGAAGAGCCCCCTTCTAGGGGTCGAGGGGGCAATGACCTATTGTGGGGTTTGGGGATAGTGGCTTCGACGTGCTCCAAGCATAAATTCACTATTAAAATTGCATTGGAGCACACATGGATTAATTTTTTTTTAAATATCACTCTAAAATTAAGACTAAATGAAAAGTGAAATTTTTACCATTGATTAGCAATTTAGCTTTTTAATCAAATAGTTGTAGGTTGATTCTGCACCTTAATATGCACGTTCCATTTAAAAGGATTATTGACTCCTAGAATTTGTCTTGGTTTGATTTTGTGCCCTAATATGCACGTGCCTTTTAAAAGTCTTGTTGAGGCCCAAAAATTATTTTGGTCCACACGATTAAACCTAATCGTGTGGACCAAAATAATTTTTGTTCCTCAAGAAGCCTTTTCAAAGGCATGTGCATATTAGGACATGGAACCAACTTGCAATGATCTAATTAAAATGATAATTGATGATTTGATGGAAATAAATTAAAGCCCTAAAATTAAATGGTAATTTATTATTGTGGTGATATTGCCCCAGAATTAATGGTAGTAATATAATATTACTAGCGAATTAATTAATATTTGTAATTATAGTATAAACTACTAGCGAATCGATTCCAATGACGCATCATTTACATAGGCAAATTAATCGAGACAATTATTTTTTTTGTAAAAACTTGGCAATTCTACATCATTTTAAGCTTGTACTATTTTCTATTTTTGGAGGTCTCAATTTTAATTATTCTCCAATTGGAGATAATTCGCCACTAAAGTTTTCCCTAAATCACACCCCTAGGACACCTTATTACAAATCTCTTTCCCTCATTTCCATCCTTAGATTGAGATCTCTAAGGTTTCCTTAAATGAAACTTGAAGGAAATTAGCACTTCTATCTCTCAAAACATAGAGCAATAAATTTTTGATGTATCATTTTGGTGAGCCTATCCTTTAGAATACCTTATTTTTCTGATTTGGAGTACATCATAGTCCTAGAACTAGCTTTCATTCACTTTTTATTATGTTTTACTTTAGTTGAATCGCATCTAGGGTTTCTAAATATTGCATTGGTGAAAGTGTATATAGGTTGCTTTTTTTTCCCTTTGCATCATTTAATTTCACTTAAAATTAGTAATTGGACATATTCTATAGATCATTCAAAAAATAAAACCTAACATTCACTTAATTTTTTTTGAAATTAGTGTAAACACCCTAATCTCGGACTCATATGCCCCTTTGGGAATTATAGTCCCAATGCAGGTGGTTTTACCTAATTTTTGAGTATTCTATGTGGACCTTTTTGTAGTAGTTGAACCCTTGAAAAACCCTAACCAAGACTCATATGCCCCTTTGTGTGATTTATTCTTGTGTCATACCTGAAACTACATTTTACAACATTGAAAACTATGTTTATGTGTTTCTATTTGCTACTGTTAGATTCTTGTTTTAGATTACTCAATTTCTATTTCATTCATTTCATTACATCTACCTTAATTTCATTTGAATAAAATTATATAATCTTGCATTTCATTTCGTATCCCTTGCACGATCTTTACAACTTGGCGTCCTATTGCTAATACTATAGTGAGATGAAGTTTAAGACTCATTTCATCCCATAATAGCACAATTATTGTGGATTTTGGGTTATCTAGCTCTTTCACTACTAGTGTTGACAATAGTTCACTAGGTATGGACCATACTAGACCATACCCTTAACAAATCATTGCCTTCAATTAAGCATTCCATTCACTTCCCTCTCGAACACATATACACCTCCACCATATTCACCTCCATCCCAAAATACAACCAATGACACCATCCTTAACCAAATTTTGCAAAATGTTTCATCCCTTAAAAAGAAAATTTCCACCATAAACCAAAATCAAAATGGCCAACCTACATACTATGTCAAAAGCAATCCATTATCCTTAGAGATATTGAGAACAATGATACCACAAGGTATAGGGATTTGTAGATTTCAAAAATATGGGGGAAAGGAGATCCTTCTAACCATGTTTCTTCTTATACTACCTTATGTAGGGAATTTTTCTTTAAGGATAAGCTCTTAGCCAAAAGCTTTTCCCTAGATCCTTGAAAGATACTGCCTAAGAATGGTTTTCTTCATCACCAAATAACTCAATGTTTTCATTCAATTAACTTGTTGAAGCCTTTATAAACCATTTACAAGTTCACATGACTTCTAAGACATGACCTTAGCCAATTCAAAAAGATGATGAAAAGGTTACTTTATTTCATGGTACGAAATTCTTTATTCCCAAATTGATGTAAAGATTCCAAATCCTCACATTTAATGGTTGTTCCATTAGAACTTACAAAGTAAGATTCAAGATAATATTAGCATGATGAAGTTTCCTTCCTTTGTAAATTTGTGTGTTGCCCTTCGTGATTATCAAAACTCGGTTAGTAGTCCTGAAACAAAACTCGCCTCTAGCCATCCTGAAAATTTTGAATCCTCAAACCAAAACAATTATCAAACTTTTAGAAAATAGAATAAAGGCTTACTTCAACTTAACCCCCCTCAACCAACTCAAAATATTTATACCCAAGTGGCTACTATAAGGAATACAACTTCTTTCATATTTGGGGATCTAGCTAGACAATTTACTCCCTTACCTGATACCCTCCACAACACAATGTCACATTTTTTAGAACATAAAATGTCACCTTACCTCTCGTTAAAAATATTGATTCTAATAATCCTTTACCTATGAACTTTAGATTGAATTCTTATTTCCATTATCACTGACAAAATGGACATAATACAAAACATTGTAAGCATCTTAAACATCTTGTGCAAGAACTCATTGATTTTGGTCAACTTCCAATTGGAGGTGTTAATGATCAAGGAAATAAGTCCATTTCCCCTCCTAAAAAAAACTTTCAAATATTTACCAAACCTATGCCTAATCATAATATTTAATTTCTCAGAGCTAGTGAAATTAATAAGAATGATGTGATGAATGTTGAGACATATGACGACAACATTGATACTACTAAAAAAGGTCCTATTGATATTGATGAAAAAATTCCTATGGATAATATGATGGTATTGATCAAAATTCTACCTCATAAGGGCCAAACTAAAAATCCTCTTGACATTGCTTTCTCATCTAAGGATATAGTTAGAAATGCACTGAATGGTCCTCTTTCCAACAAAATCATTGAAAATCCCACTAATCGGATATTAATTGATCCCATCTATGGAGAGAATGTGATCACTAATGAATCATTACTTGTGCATGAACTCTATCAAGAAACATGTGGTGAACCAAAATAATGGATAAAAATTCATAATGGTTTAGCTTTCCCTACAATGGGATCGATCACCCTTACTTTAAAAATTGGACCAAAACAATTATATGTCTCATTCTCCATTATCTTGATGTTAGATTAATTTTGTGTGAAGCTCATTTATCCATGGCTATTCTCCATGGAAGCCATTCTATCAATTATGCATAAATTCTTAAATTTTCCCTTTTACAATTAAATATTTACTATGAAAAATAGTTGCTTTAATCCTCCATCTTCCCATGGGAAATTTTCATTGTACTTTTGGCCCAAGCCTATGGAACTTATTGAAACTCATCAAGACTTCTTTTAAAAATCATATCAAAATTTTAAGGTGAAATGAATAGAAAAAATATCCCTTAGAAACATCTCTCAACCCATGATTGGGCCT
Organism: Sequoia sempervirens; assembly: GCA_007258455.2. Taxonomy (NCBI): domain Eukaryota; kingdom Viridiplantae; phylum Streptophyta; class Pinopsida; order Cupressales; family Cupressaceae; genus Sequoia; species Sequoia sempervirens. The sequence continues at coordinate 34,222 of VDFB02278741.1, read as the reverse complement.
CCTATCCTTGATGAAACTATGATTGAACCTAAAGACATTCCAAATAACCAAGACCAACCTAAGAAAAATCCTTTTCCTATCTCCTATAAAAGACAAAGAGATTGTGAAAGAAATCCCATCATATCTCCTAAGATAAAACAAGTTTACAAAGCTAAAGAGAAAGTGGTTGAACAACCTCTTATGGTTCCTTCCATTCCTCCCCTTAGGGAAGAAAATAAACCTATGGTTGATAAACCTGCTCTTACATAAACACAACTTGAAAATAATACTAAAAGAAATACAAATGCTAAAGAGAATAGGTGATGTCATGCTCTTTCTTGAAGGTTAAATGAAGAAAATAATAAAGAAAATTTCCATCTAGGCTTGACTAAAGAAATACACGATGAGTCTCCCCCTTTTCTATGACAAAACAATCCTATATTGCAACCACAACAAGAGCTAATTCCTTCTTTGGAAATTATCATTCAACCTCCCATTGTGATTAACTTAGATTAAAATGATGGCATTTCTAAAATTGACGAATAAGTGCATAATGAGTTGAATACATTGTTTTCCTCTTTTATGAGCTTAAATGACAAGTCTCATCAGAAGAGTGTTGAACTTGGTAGTGACCTTAGTTCAGTACTTTCTATTGTCCCTTTAGATAGTTTTCCACCTTCTATATGTGATGAACATGATTGGGATGTAGATGATCAGATAATTGGTTCAATTGCATGGTCCTTACTAGTATTTTTCTTTGTTTTCATTCTTTTATGTGATTGGATGTGTGTAATGTGATTTCCCATGATGTTTCATTTAATGTATCTCTATCTTTGTGATATTCCTCTATTTATATCTACATTCTTCTCTGTGTTGTAAATTTTTATCTTTTCTATCTATTTTATTTACCTTTTGGATATGATGCAAGGCATTGAGACATTTAGGTCTCTTCCATGTTGACCCAAAATATTTTCCTTTGTCTTTTTTGTCTTGTGTTTTCCTTTTGGGGATGATGTAATACATCAAGACCTATAGGTTTCTTTCGTGTTGAACTAAATTTTTTTCTTTTCTTTCCATTCTCTTTGTCTCATTCTTCTTGTTCCATGAGTATTTTGGGAATGGTGATAGTTCTGAGCTCTCTAGTAACATTGTAGCAAAGACATACTAACCCCAAATACATGGATCCCTTATATGATTTTTTTAGATTTCATTTTTGGGAAACCCATTTTAATGATGTAGCTTTATTTGGTAGCATATGACTTGGCATAGGGCTTTCCAAATAAGCTCTCATGTCCTCTTTATTGCTAGCATTCATCATTATCTACTTTAAAGTAATCTCTCACAACATGGTGTTTAGCAATTTCTTTAAACTGGAGGCATACATTGGCATTATTCTTTTACAACTCATGTTTCATTGTGTAGTCTTCTTACTTCATGTGATACATCTTTCTCTTTGTGGTGACATTTGGTGTGATTTCCTAGAATATTGTTATATCTCTTAGCATGCTATATTCCTCTTAGTGCCTTGATGTGAAACATTGCATCCCCTAAGTTGTGAATCATATATTCTTCAATTGGTCCTCTTTTGGAGACATTAGGCACAATGTTTCTTACACTATTTTTTATTTACAATATCGGTTATATGGCCACCTTGCATAACACACTTTTCTTGCCTATGGAGCCATCCTATCTATTCATGGGTGTCAAGCATACAAAGTTTTTCTTGCCTCATGAATTATTGATGTCATGTTGTGTGGTACCTTATCAAATTTATCAGGAGGTATAGCTTGGGTATGGTTGTACATATGGGAGCCAAACCTAGGTGTGACTTTTCGATAGCTCTTACTTCTCTGTGTGAGCACATGCTAGTCATGTGTGTATGTGTCTCGCTAGTGGCTCACCTAGTGGACAACCTGAGGTTCCACTAGCCCTTGTGAACATGTGTTTCGTTTGCATAGTGGGCTTTGTGTTCCACTCATAAAAATTCTTTGACAAAAATATTATATATGACCTATAGTATGAGGGACAAATGGTTGAAGCTTGATCCACCCCTTTTATTTTCATTTTTATTTTTCTCTCTTTGTCTTTGGAAGTGTATGCTTGTGCCTTGTGTTTTCTCCATATATCATTTACATGTATGTTCTTTTATTCCTATGTTTTCCATAGGATTTTGATCCTAGTGGCTTGACCATCCCTTTTGATCATTTTCATCATATCTTACTAGCATTGGTACATATGAACCCTTCTTGATGTGAGCTTGTCTACTTTAGTGTGAGTTTAAAGAAATTTGCTCCTCTCACTTAAGTGGTGGATAAATGTAGTGTCAAGAAATGTATCCCTCTACATTTTCACACTTTTTGGGCTCTCCCTGATAAAATTGGGCTTCTTTATGCCTTATTTTGTTCCATTTTTCATCGAGAAGCCTTATTTAATTCATCTTTTTTAGGGTAATCCTGACACATATCAAATGACCAATCATAATTTAATGATGGTTTGTATATATGCCATACAAAAATTTCCCCTTGTCATTTTCATGGCCTTTTAGGTCTTGTTTCATGGTGTTTGATCTATTTTTCTCTAATTTTAATGTTGTAACATGGCTTAAATATGCATATTTAGGTACTAAAATTCAAGTAACAACATCTTGTGAAGGTGTTGTGAAGTGTTGTAAGACATTTCTACACTCTTCTAGACTCTATTTATTGTAATTCATCTAAAAATAACCTTTTTATCACTAAACAAGTCCTATTTTGAAGTGTTGTAAATTCTTGTAACAAAATTTCATGTTTTCTAGGCATTATTTCACTATTTATCCCTTTCTCATGCTTTATTTGGTCCCTTTATGCTCTCATGTGCATTATTAAGTGCATTTTTTAATGTAAGACTAAAAAACAACATTAAATACAACATAATTCCTAAAACCTATTTTGAAGTCCTAGGTGGAACCCATTTGCCATGGGCGGTGAATGAGTCCCCCTTGGCTCCAAATTCACAAAATTTAAAATTTCCTTTCGGGTTTTTATTCAAAAACCCTTGATGTTGGCTTGTGATGAGGTATGAATGGATAACTAAGGCACAATATTGTATAAATAAGTTATTTTCACCTCATTTCAACCCCCATTCATCAAGTTCACTCATCCACCTATTCACTCCATCATTCAAGCATCTTACAACATCAATTCAAGCACTTTGGAGCATCCATTGACATTACTTCAGAATTGCATCATCATGGGTTTGGTAAGTTGATAGAATTTTCATGTTATTAGTTTATTATCCTCTTTCCTTTCATTGTTTCATTAAGGGTTTGATTACCAAAAGTGGAATTTGACCAAGGAAAACCCCTATTTGCTAACCCTCAACCATTTTTTCCCCCTTGCATGTATGTTTGTAGACTTTTGTGTGTAAATTTCACAATCATTTAGGAGTTGAAGATTGGTCAACAAGTCAACTAGGTGCTTCAAGCCAAATTATTTATATTTCAAGCTTGGAAAAGGTTTTCTGTTTGTTTCCTATAGAATTGACTTCGGCAACCCAACAATCAGAGATTTCCAAATTTGGTGTTGTAGAGTTGTCTCCTGATTTTTTAGAATTTTGGGAGAGGACTAATTTTCCACAAGTGGTGAATGAGTCCCACCTTAGGACTAAAAATCTTAATTTTGTTAGATTTTAGATCCTGACAGTCAAATAATAGTTTTTGACACTTTCTCACCAATAACAGGACTAATTCGCCACCCTAAATGAATGAGTCCCAATGTGAAATTTTAGTAATTTTAGACAACATCCACAAAATTCCATAATCATTAAATATTACCCAGGTGCACTCTATTTCATCCTATTTCTTTATGTTTACAATATTTAATCATTTAGTTCATTTTTTGCATATCATAGCGTGTTTTCAAACATAGTTTAAATCTTAGTTTTTCATTCATAATCATTCATTTAAATGACTTAATTGTATTTAATTTACTTCATTTAGATTATAAAAAATTACACATAACATAATTTGAATTAACCCTTAACATTTTTGGCCCTATCTATATCCTTTTAAGTGAAATACCCTAGAAGAGCAAGAGAAGTACATAGGAATCCAAAAATCAACGGTTCAATATGGCCCATATTTAGTGATCTAGGACTCATACACCACCTTGAGTGTATGGGTCCCACCTAAGTTTCAAAGCCTAAACTTAAATTTGGCATAAAACTAAACATATCCTAAGATTTGTATTCTAAGCTTAGCGTACTAGGACTCATACACCCCAACTGGTGTATGATTCCCGCTTATCTTGAACCTATTTTAAATTCAAATTATTAGTGGGTTTTTATTCTTGTATATCTAATGTCAACTTGTCCTATTGTAATTTTGAGAAAATTGACATAAACAAGTATAAATACAAGGTTATGTCACATAATTTCATCCTATAACTTCATAAGCAATCAAGAGAAATTACACAAGACCATTCAAGATTTATTATTAAGCATTTTGTAGCATTATTCAAGAATAAAGCATCATGTCAAAGTCATCATGCATCATGTTTGTTTTTGAGCTAACATTTGTGATGTAGGTTCTTATGATTCAAGCAACCATTTAAGCCAAGATCCATAACACTCAATCAAGATTCAAGATATGTATTCATGTCACTCTTTACATACAAGATTTAAATCTTTGTTCCAAGGGTTTGGTGAGTTGCAACATAGCTAATTTTTGCATCCATCATTCCTTCATTCTATTTGATTTCATTTCAAGGTTTAATTACCAAAATGGGGTTTAACTAGGGAAAACCCTTATCCACTAACAAAATAACATTTTTACCTCTCTTTAATGTGTGATTTGTAGATCTAGGTTGAAGATCCATTAAAAAGAAATATTGGATAAATTTTTCAAATTTTCAAAGTTGTCAAAGTTTTTTTCTACATTGCAAGTGCACAAAAAGTCACCTAAAAATTGCAATTTATTATTTCAAACTTATTTAATAAGAGAGAAGCTACAGGAGAACATTAGAGGATATTAGAGTTTCAAATCAGCCTTTAAATTGGGACTAAATCACCACTGGTGGCATATGCATCCCAATATACCAAATTTTACTTATTTTCTATAGATCTTAGTTTAGCAGTTCTAGATTCCAATTTCGGCCCGTAACCCTATACTAGGACTAAATCACCCCCCTATTAGTGTATGAGTCCTAGTGTGGATTAAAATTCATATTTTTGGGAGTGTAGAACTTGTCTTGATATTCTTTAGTTTTCTAGGTGCCCACTTTCTTAGTTTATTCTTTTGATTTTAAATTTCATATCTTGGGTTGTATAGTTAGGTTTACATATTATTGTATTTCCTTATTTCCAAGCCCTTGCTTGGTGGTGGACCCCCTTTTAATCTTTAATCACACCCCTAGGACACATTATTATAGATCTCTTTCCCTCATTTCCATCCTTAGATTAATATCTCTAAGGTTTCCTTGAATGAAACTTAAAGAAAATTGGTGGTTCTATCTCCTAAAACATAGAGTGATAATGTTCGATATTTCACAATTAAATTGATGATCCTAATTATGCTGCATATGTATTCATGTATGTAGATGAAAGGATTAGGTTGTGATACTAAATTGATCCATGATTGGGTGATCCCACAATAATGGGTTACAATTTTTGGCCAAACTTGACATTAAAATCAGGATTTTTCACCAGACATTCACTTTCTTACACCTATAGCAGCTAAACCATTAAGGTTTTGAAGATGAATCAAACTAGTTATTTGTTAGATATTTTGTGTAGATTCTAATTATATTTTTTAAAAAAAATTGAAAAATAAATTGTGAATCATTTTATGTAATTTTTAATAACTTGTTTTTTCTACTAATCAGCATTTTTAAAAAGTGATGTTCACTTTGGCGCACATAACTTTTTTTATAGATAGGATACAATTCTGATTTTTAAAATGCAATTTTTTCACACCAATATCTAGGGGATGGATATTTTTTCATAATTTTTTGTTACATATTTTTTTTTTAAATTAAATTTCCAAGTCAACATAATTATAATTTGGACAGAGGTGTACTTCGACACACATAACTTTTTTTGTATTCATTTGAATTAAATTATTCTTTTTTTGTTGGAATAAGGACATCAATACCTAGTGCACATGTATTTTTTAGAATTTTTTTCTCTATTTTTCTATTTTTTCGTATGTGTGAAATAAAGAACTTGATGTTCATTGAAAATCCTACATTCACAAGAAATAAGAAATAAATATAATAATCAAATTAAACATATTTAAAATTATACTTTTTAGGAAGCTTATAATAAGGGCTATAGGATTACAAAGCATAAATTTAAAATGAATTCATTTGATCACTCAAAAGGTAAATCAAAAGTGATTTTTTATCAACATTTTGATAGATGTAGAGGAGACTCGATTATAGGTATGGTTTAAATCTAACAAGGTTCTATCCAAGGGGGTTTGATCTAAGGGGGTTTGATCAATCCCTCTTTAATTAAAATAATTTAAATGGAACCTTTAAAGTCATAAATCATTGTATTTTCTAAAAATATGTGATTTCAGGCAAAAATCAGGATGTCCCAAAAAGTGTAACCCATTATTGTGGTAGCACCCGATTATATGTGATGGTGTGGTCTAGTGATAGGATGTTATTTTTTCCTATTATATTGTTTTCCTATTTGAGTTATGAGGTCTGTAGGGTAAATTTTTATCTTATTTTATAGGTTATTTATTGATGGTGAATTTTTCATGCTACATTGGTTTTAGATTGATGAGTTATGTATTTTTTTGGTTCAGACACCCATTGGTTGTAGCAATGAATTAGATGTGGACTATCTTTATTGACAAGTCTTTACAATGTTTATATTATAAGTTACTTTACCCTGTATGTGATCATTTAAGTATTGATATGTTATATTGAGATGATAGGATGAATGATTAAAATACATAGATAGTTGGTTATTGGGAATAGTAACATGGTTGTTTGTTATGATGTCAAGGATAGCTTGGTTACACAATTCAGTGGAAAATTTTGATAGTAGTATTTGGTGTCATTTTAATTTATTTTCTTTGAGATATTGGTTAAAATAATTTCTCTAGAGTTTTTTGTATTGTATTAGGGTGTCTATGGATCATGGGTTCTATACATGTAGGATATTCCTATCATATTAATTCCACAAATGAATTAGTATCATGGTTTAGTGGGAGCTTTGGTAGTAATATGGAATCATCACCTAGTGATGAATTCAATAATTTTAGTGGTTGTAAATGTCATACAAAGAATATTTAATCATTATTTTCATATATAGTTACATTACTTTTCCATCTCTAACTTCATTGATAAGGGTGTAGTGTTGCAATGCACCTTGTTCAATTTCACAATTACACATTGCATTTGGTACATTTATGAAAAATACATGATCAAGATTTTATGATTATGATCAAGGTATGGATGTAAGTGATGAAGTGTTAGTAGTCTTTGGATTTTATTTTAAAATGATTTGGTTAGATGGGAGTGTAATGTGTAGAAATTTTCATGGCACACAAATGTCTTGATAAAATCTAAGATTCAAATGGGAGTATCTTGCACAATTTGTTTGTGATGTGTTTCGCAACTCTCAAATATGACTGTATTCGTTATTTTTTCCTATTCAAGAACAAAAATAACTTTCATTCTTTATTTAAAGAGGTTTCTTATGACTTTTTCACTCTTTTCTATCTCTCTCTTAACAAAACTCTATCAAAATACTTTCACATCTTAGACATTTGTAGTAGCAAAGATTTCTCTTACTTATGATCTTTTTATGTATATCATCTTGACAAAGAGGATGCAACTGTTGGTACTACTGTCATGCTTATATTTTGAATGATATTTTCTATTATTATGTTTATATGATCTCAACTAGTGTCTTTATCATGATAGGGTTTCTCCTCCATAGCAAGGTTTTTTGTTGTTTTTAGTGCTATTTACCTATCCTAAATGATGAAAAATAGAATGAAAAAGAAGGAAAAGACACCTCAACACCTCTAGAATGGGCTACATTAAACTCAAACAAAATAAAGATAAGAAAAGAAAATGTATTCCTTGTATGAGTTGCTCCTTGGCTGGCCCTTTGATGGTTGATAAATGTATGCTCCTTGATGGAAAAATGGAGTAAATTGGATGAAAAATTATGCAAATTTGATGTGGAATGCAATGAAGGATGTGGGTAGTTGAATTGATGTACGAAAGTGTATGAAATATGACCTTGAAGGTGCAATAATGAAGGTTGTGAATGAAAATGCAAGTTCTTGAGAGTATGAGAGCTTCAAAGTTGAAATTGTGAATGTTATGAATGAATGAATTAAGAGAAAATATTATATTTTAAGGGAAGAATCTCTAGAGAATTGGATAGTCAAGATCTTGCCAATATGGGAAAGATAAAGGGTTGTGGTGAGTTGAGGACTCACAAGACCTCACATCTTGCAATGTGGAGGATTAGATGTCTCAAGGACAAGTGAGTTGGAAAAGGGACATGTGAGGTGGAGGTACTTGCAATTACCTTGGGATTAGGTTAATATTTCCTTAAAAAGGAATTTCTTGTCCCCATATGAGGGTGATGGTGACAAGTGAGAAATTTTAGAAAGTCCTCTCTTATCACCATGGGGATGAGAGAAGTTGTTGGGGGAATAAATGTGAATTTTAAATTCACACCATGAGACATACCCTGTGGATAAGACAAGGTTCTTATAAAGGAATCCCTTGTTCCATTTGACTGATGTGACAAGAGAGGGAATTTAGAATTTCCCAACAACTTGCATGGGGAAGAGAAATGCATTGAATGAATAAATGTGAAGTTTAAATTCACATGGGGAAGAGGTCAAGGCTCGAAGAAGAAAGAAATTATGAAAGGTTGACTTAGAGGAAATACCAAAGATGACATGCGATTAGATTAAGGTTGTGCAAACACGTCATTAAGGAAATTAATGAGGGATTAGAGGCGAGTGGTAGAATATGGAGGATGTGACATTAATCCTAATTAATGTGTGCACATCCTAACCATGGATTAATTAAAGTAATCTAGATTAAAAGAGGGTTATGAAGGATGTGACAAGGAGAGAAAAAAAGAATTTAAAATTGATTTAAATTCAAAAAGGTTAAATGACCAAATTAGATAAATTGATATGTTTATTTAATTTAGAGAGGAAAGAATGAAAGATAAAGTATTTAATTGTTAAATTAAATACTTTAGTAACCTTAGGAAAAAGGGGAGATATTAATTGAATAAATCATTTAATTAATATTGATGAAATAGACAGAGAAGGGAGATAGATTAGTATGGGTGTCTATAGTTGCAATCAAACATCTATTTTATAGTTGTAATGAGGGAAAATTTGGAAAGAGCTTAGAAACCCATGAGTATTAACTTTTGAATGGATTCAAACAGACACAAGGTTTACAAATGGAAGCCTTGGGAAGTTAGAGGATTAATTTAATTAAAAGAGGTTTAAATAAAGGATAAAAATAACCTTAACATAAATAGTTAAAAAATGGAGGGAAATGGTTATATAAGGTAATTTGAGAAATTACCATTCCTCATTTGCACACCTGTCAATTGAGTGAGAGAGAGAGAGAGAGGAGAAGAGGAAGCAGATGAGGAGATGAGGATGCTGGAGGATTACGATTCTAACATCATCCATCGAGGGGATGAGGTACAATGGTTTTACCATGAGCACACGATTCTATGCCAGGTTAGATTCAAAACCATCTTGGTGATTTTAAGCATTTGGGTATGTCTAGGATCAACATGGAAAAAATTGGCCCTTAAGTGGCAAAAAATTTAGAAAAATCAGAGTTAGGCAACTTGACATAAAAATTTGAATAAGTTATCTATATTATTTTAAAAATATGTAAGAAAAGAATTTATATCAAATTGAATGTAGTTTCTAAACTACTAAGTTTCTTTAAAAGAAAAATCCATTTGGTGAAAATTTCAAATTTTAATGCAGTAGTACTTAAATTTTAGGGAAAAAATAAGTAGGTGTTGTCTAACCACCTGAACCACAATAAAATGATAATATTTTTTTATAAGATTTTAGATATAGGTAGAGGACTCATGCATCGATGTGATGCATATTTTTTTGAAATTTTTTTCCAAGTAAATAATTAATTATGAATTTTTTATTACAACTTTTTTAAAAATATAAAAATCATGTCTGACCACCTTAACTTGGTCAAAACTTCATGAAATTCATTTTTTCCGTTTTTCATCCTATAGTATGTGAAGCATAGAATGTGACACATTTTGGATTCAAAAAATGTGATACCGTTTGAAAGCTATAGATGTTTTTCAATCAGCCTATCAATGAGGACTTTAATTGTAATTTGAATAGAAAATGAATAATGATTACGTATTAAATTCAAAGTAAAGCATAATTTATATCAGTGGAAAGCTGAGAATCTCCTTTAAAAACCCCTTTTGTTTCATCAATTTTGGGTAAAAAATAGTCGTCAGCCACATACCAATCATATTGCCACTTTCTAGCCCATCATGATCTTGCACATACCCATTTGCTGGCATAATTTTGAGTTTTAATGCTTTTTAAAATATGGGTTTGGGGATTAGGTTAGTTTAGAAAAAATGGGTTGGGGGAAAAATTTTGATTTCACCAAGTAGGGAGGATGAATTTCCTGTTAGAGGTGGGGTAAATGGGGGAGAATTTTCCCAATTAAAGGGTAAATACACCTAGAAAAATGAAGATAAATGCCCAAAATGGGTAGAGGGAAAATAGGGGAGGGTGGATTTTCCCTGGGATTGGGAAAATCCTCCTAAAAAAAATAGATAAGGGCCAATTGGATGACTCAACCTAGGAGAGGGGTGACCCCACTTGCAATACCGCCTTGAAGAAGGGTGACCCTGCCCAAGCATGACCACCCATCTGGGGATAGGTTCATCCATCATCTAGGTGGGCTCTCCTGCGGCTGGGGTAGATCCACCTGTAGGCCGAGGCAAGCTCACTAGCGGGTTGGGCAGGTCTACCTATGGTCAGGGTGGGTATGCGATAGGTCAAGGTGAGCTCACCTACAGGCAGGGGTAGATTCACCCACTGTCTAAGGAGGTCCATCTACGTGCCAGGGCAGGTTCACCCATTGGAGGGAAGGCTCACCCCAAGGGGTGGACAAAGAGGGAGGGGGAGAAGAAAAATTAAAGAATATTAGGTTGAAGACAAGAAAAACAAGACGAATGGGGGAAAATTAGGTAAATTCCCTAGAAAAAAATAGAGGGGGTAGAAGTTAGTGGAAAAACTAGCCAACGATTGAGAAGTGGAAAAAGATAGATGAATAAAAGAGGGATAGATAAATGAAAGGATTGGATGACTAACATGTGGTGTGGTATGGATGCAAAGTTTTGATAGTTTGTAGAAGCATGAGAGGTGGTTAGAGGTGCTGGAGGTGATGATAGTGGCCATGAACAAAGCATACCATGAGGCTCTATGATGGGAAGGATTGTTGCACCTATTGGTATACCCAATGATTAGAGCCTGTTGAGCTATCCTGACAGACCTTATTGAGCACTGGAGTTCAGATACTTCAACTTTCCATCTCCCAATGGGGGAGATCACTATGACACTAGAGGATGTATAGCATATACTAAGGCTTCCTATAGTAGGGCATCAAGTGAGTGTAATGACGTCTAAGACAATGGAGCTGGATCATACCATGTGGGTGTTGTTTGGATGAAATGACCTTCTGGTGTAGAGGCAAAGGTTGGAAGTAGATAGATGCCTAGTGTTGGGGGTGCCACCACTACGACTAGAGTGTTGCCACAATAATGGGTTACACTTTTTGGGACATCCTGATTTTTGCCTAAAATCACATATTTTTAGAAAATACAATGATTTATGACTTTAAAGGTTCCATTTAAATTATTTTAATTAAAGAGGGATTGATCAAACCCCCTTAGATCAAACCCTCTTGGATAGAATATTGTTAGATTTAAACCATAACTATAATCGAGTCTCCTCTACACCTATCCAAATGCTAATAAAAAACCACTTTTGATTTACCTTTTGGGTGATCAAATGAATTCATTTAAAATTTATGTTTTGTAAGCCTACATCCCTTATTATAAGCTTCCCCAAAAGTATAATTTTAAATATGTTTAATTTGATTATTATATTTATTTTTTATTTCATTTAAATGTAGGATTTTCAATGAACATCAAGTTCTTTATTTCACACATACGAAAAAATAGAAAAATAGAGAAAAAAAATTCTAAAAAATACATGTCCACTAGGTATTTATTTCCTTATTCCAACAAAAAAAGAATAAGTTAATTCAAATGAATACAAAAAACGTTATGTGGGCTGAAGTACACCTCTATCCAAATTATAATTATGCTAACTTGGAAAATTAATTAAAACAAATATATGTAACAAAAAATAATGAAAAAATATTTGTTCCCTAGATATTGGTGTGAAAAAATTGTATTTTAAAAATTAGAATTGTATCGTATCTATAAAAAAGGTTACGTGGGCTGAAGTAAACATCACTTTTAAAAAATGTTGATTAGTAGAATAAATAAGTTATTAAAAATTACATAAAATGATTCAAAATTTATTTTATTTAAAATATATATATATATATATATATATATATATAATTATAATCTACACAAAATATCTAACAAATAACTAGTTTGATTCACCTTCAAAACCTTAATGGTTTAGCTGCTATAGTTGTAAGAAAGTGGATGTCTGGTGAAAAATCTTGATTTTAGTGTCAAGTTTGGCCAAAAACTGTAACCCATTAATGTGGGATCACCAACTATACCTATGTGAGCTGACTAGTGGGTTGTTTTTTCTAGACCAGAGTGAGCGCTTTTGCAATGTAAGCTACATGGAGGTGATACAACACATCTTTGAGGGGCAGTTCGCATGGGGGACATGCGTACTAGGACAGTTGTACATGGACATGCACATCATGTGCTACCAAGAGGTGCTCACCATGACACAGGTGACACTACTACAGGTATGGGCCTGGGAGCACATCAGTGTTGTTAGCCTAGGAGTGGTGAGAGTAGGAATGGAGGATGAGACAACACTAGTAACTTATTGGTATGGGGTAGAGAATGGCTGGGTGTGGCACTATGAGGGCCTCGGGGATCTAGACAGATGGAGGAGGACAATGGATGAACTTCAAGAGGAGGATATAGTGTGGAGGACGTATATGGCATAGCAATTTTCTAGATGGAGGAGGGATGAGGAGAGACATCAAGACTACTTCTGCACTAGATGATACATAGTTAGGAGGGAGCCACACATAGTGGAGGTGTGTACGCAAGATAGAGTGACAAGACAATTTAGGATTACATAGGACATTTTGCATAGACTAGATAGGTTTCAATGAATTTCATGAGAGCAGCCATGGGGAGAGCCAATTTTTCTAAGGTTTGCAAGAGAGAATTGGGAGACACTACAAATGGTATTATACTTAGGTGGGATTGGGGGGGGGAAGTAGAGGCAGGAGTGACAGTTTGATACACCACGTGGCATACCCATCACTAGTTGCCATAGATTACTCCAGAGGAGTTGATTATGGGGGCACTAGGGTTTGGCCTAAAGGATGAGCTTTTATTGGTAGTACAAAGGTGAGGGGGTAGTGGATGATAGCAAAGGATTGGGTAGGAGTCAGCTAGAGTAGAATGGTAGCAAGAGAGAGGACAAGAGGTAGCTAGAGTAGTAAGGCATTAGGAGAGAGGATAGGGAGAGGCTGGAGATGTTAAGTAGTAGGAGTGGGTGGGGAAGAGGAGGAGATGGTGGATAAAAAAATTGGTGGATATTAGGGTAGAGTAGGAGAGAGATGATGGATGAAAGAGATGAGGTAGGGATGGAGGCTAGGGTCGTAGGTTAGTAGGATAGAGGACAAGGAGAGGTTGGGGCCATAGGGTAGCAAGAGAGGGTGAGGAGAAGGAGGAGACCATAGAGGAGAGCTTGGGTGGAGATCAAGGAAGACCAAGAGAGAGATGAGGCAAAGGTGGAGATGATGGATGAGAGAGATGAGACAAGGGCAGAGGCAATGGATATGGATGTTCATGGAATTCCCCCATTAGCCATGGTACAACTAATAGTAGAGGATTCAACTATACTATTAAGAGGGTTTGTAGTGATATTTCATATCATCAAGCATAGGATGAGAGATATAGAGGCTATGAGATGCAGTCTAGAGGTAGAGGTGAGTATGTTGTGAGAAAAGGTGGCCAAAGTGCAGGCAAAGGGTGAGAGGGTTTTCAGAGATGTATCTAATGCAGTGTCACAACATGAGGAGTTACAGGTAGAGAGGGATGGTGTGTGAGCTAAGGTGAGCTAGCTATAGGTAGAGGTGAGAATGCTATGAGAAGAGATCTCTAGAGAGAATGAGGAGGGGGTGGCAGGGAGATTGGAGCAAGACAGGGTAGAGGCAGTGGTGACTATACTACAAGCGAGAGGACAATGAGAGCTTGGGGGTGTGGTAGGGTAGGTACCAGCAAAGACCATGGTAGAGGCAGTGAAGGTCATAGATGATTTGAGGATATAGGTGGAGTGGCTATTGAGAGAGAGAGGACTAAGCTGGGACAAGAGCGAAAGGAGGTCCATGATAGATTCGACATAGTAGATTAGATAGTGGGAGATATGGGGTTGATGTAGGAGAGGAAGGAGACTATGAGGGCCGAGGTGTAGACCTTGTAGGTAGAGAGGTATGCAACACATATATAGGTGCAAACCTTGCAAAGGGAGAGGGATGTGGCACAAATATAGGTGAGACCCTATAGAGGGAGAGGGATTGATAGTGGCACAAGCATAGGTAGCAAAGAGAGAGAGATGCAACATAGGCCCAAGCCTAGGTATTGAAAGGTGAGGGTGGTGAGATGGGGGTAGAGGTGTAGAGATTATAGGAACAAATATAGGCTATGCAGGCACATATGTAGGAAGAGAGGGATAGGACAATAGTCAAGGTGTCATTGATGGGTGCAGACATTGATCAACTAAGGCTGGCATAGGATGCATGGGGGCAGGAGCAGAGATCCATATGTGGATCCTAAGAGAGATATAGGAGAGAGCAGGACACAACTAAATATTAGGCAGCATAGTGGGATGAGTACATGCAAGATGCTAGCTATTATATGGAAGCCTACCATACAATAGTGCTAGAGAAGTGACAAATACTTCTCTACGTTCGAGCAAGGCCACAAATGAAAGCCCCATCATAGTTAGTAGGGACATGTAGACATGGATACAATAGCTGGAGAGAGACTCCTCCACGTAGAGGGGGAGTGCTAGACTCACCCTAGAGATTAGATGTGGGCAGTTCATAGTAGAGAGGAGAGGGGTTAGATGACAGGATACCAGTTTTTGACATCTACATGATGGATGTACAGTACATAGTAGTAGAGATTAGAGTTGATCTAGAGCCTTTTATTTGTACTTTATTTGATGATATATGTGATGGATATGTATTTTGATTATTATATGATATGCAACAACCCTTATTGACACTATGTTATGTGTATGTGATGGATGTTTTTTTTTTTATGCATGTGTGTATGTTTATTATTTTTATTATGGAAGATGATTATGATATGATGTATTTTTATGCTTACGATGATGTATGTTGATGCTTATATGGATGAGATGGATGATATTTATGACAAATAATGTGTATGATGTAGGCTGTGATGATTGATTTATGACTTTATACGCTAGGGATATGGTTTTAGCAACTTGTGATGCAAGTGGCAATGTATGCAATGTGAGGATGATATGGATTAATATGGAAATAAATGATTAATAAGATGAATCTAAGATGCTTAGAACAACTAGACATGATTAATCTAAATAACTTAAATTAAATATGAGATAATAATGTACATGATATAAAATGTAATGAACCTATAATGTGGGATAATATGTAATTAAATTCCTTACAAACACTAATAGATAGATGGAATGCAATGTGAACGACCAGATGGACTATATGTACGATCATGCTTGCTTTAGCTTATAAAAAATAAAGGTATGTGATACATGAGTGTGAAGGCCTATCATGAAGTGAAATGCAACATGAACATGAGTGTCAATAAGGGATTTCATAATAATGAGAGTAGATGGTAGGTGTATTTTTGGTTTACTCACAGGAATTTTACCTCCAATCATTACAAAATGAAGGGAAGATGGGTGTGAAACTGCACCTGTCAAGAACTATAGGTATCCTGAGAAGAATAAGAGATGGAAGGAGGAATGTTTGAAAAAACAAAATCATAAGTCGTAGGTCATGTATGAATGCAATACAACATAATTGATCATGAAATGCAATTGTAATGTAATTTTCCATTTTTAGAGCATTGATTTTTGCTATAGCATAAGAGATCAAGTTCCAAGGTATGTGAAACCAAGGTGTATTAGTGTCTAATGCAATAAACAAACACAGTAGAAAATAATGCTATCCCAACACCGCAAAGTCATGAAGACCTTGGTCAGGCTAGGCATTGGGATAAACACAATCACAAAAGGATGCCCCAACACAATACAAGACCCTAGGGATCTTGGTGGGCACTACATGGGACAACCATGAAGAAAAAAACAAAGAAAAAAGATCAAGATATTTCCCCATGTTAACTAATCAAAATGCACCATAATATGATAGATCATGGTGGCCTTGACAAGTTGTAATAGGGAACTCAAATGATAAATAGAAACCAAAAGTATCAAAAGATCACAATCAATTTCAAAACTTCCTTTGCCATAGGATCAAGAGGATGGATGGTGTTGATGTGGTCTGTTAGGAAGGATGCATCCTATTGAAACCAAAGATGGATACTAAACTAAAAGATCAGTAAATGACAGGAAATTCTAAAACAAATTGAATCTCATGATACAAGTGGATCTCATTTGTAAAGAACTAGCTAGATAAGGAAATATTTGATGACATGACACAAGACACAAGACTAACACACCCTAATGACCTAGGGGCTCAAGGGCCAATCAAATATTAGCCTTGCCTATGTGAAAGAGCAGAGCCCTCATAGTTCAAGAAAAGATCATGGATAAAAGAAAAAAGAGGAATAATGGAGATAAGTGATGGAAGAAAATGACCATACTAACCAAAAAAAATCCCCAAGGGTGGATCAAATGATTGACCTTGCCTATGTGAAAGTGTAGGGGCAATGTAGTTTGAAAAAGACAAAAGACAGACTAAGGAGAAGAGTGCAAAGGGGAAAATAGAGACCACAATGGATGACCAAAACAGGATTGACAAAATGTCCCAGGGGTGGATCAAATGATTAACCTTGCCTACATGAAAGAGTAAGGGAAATGTAGTTTGATAAAGATAAAAGGACCAAAATGACAGAATGGGTTGCAAATGAAGACCAATATGATGAAGTGTCCTAGATGGACATGAAAGACTGACAAGATGACAAGACTGATGAAACAATCTTAGATAAGGATAAAAGCTCAAGATAACAGATAGTGGATGGATCTCATCTAATTCTCAACCAAAATATACCAAGCGACCATATGATGGATGTAGATGAAAGAAAAGGATGAGTGGGATGATAGGGCATGCGATTGCAATGGATGAAAGCACTAAGTAACTAGGATGCAAGGTAGATAATGATTAACCCCTCTACGAATGGCACTTGTGACCAGGTTTTAACCGAACGTACTTATCTGAGGCACCACCAAGGGTGATTTTCACCATAGGATGAATTATTTCTCTTTACTATTTTTCTATTTTTCTTATTTATAATTCTTTTGTATTTTTGATAATTTTTACTTTTTTTTGTATTTTTTTGAATTTTGAAGGAAAGGATACCCTAGCTTATTTAAGTGTAGAACCTTTTCAGGTGCATGGTGTTAATGGGATCCTCTATGGGATATCCTTTAGGTGTAGCAAGTCTGTAGGCCCCTAACCCATATTTTACGGTGATGACATAAGGACCAAGCCAATTTGCTTCAAATTTTCCCTTCTTTTCTTAGTCGTGTTGAGTGCACTGATTCTCCTTGAGGAGTAGATCACTAATATTAAACTGGTGAGGATAGACCTTACTGTTGTAGCTTCCTTTTAGATTATTTTGATAGGCTTGAAGATAGTCATATGCTTTGATCCATCTTTCATCAAGGAGTTCTATTTGACTGAGTCTTGCGACTCAAGTGTCTTCATCACTAATAAGATTCTTCAAGGAGATTCTTAGTGATGGGATTTCTACCTTAATCAGCAAGATGGATTTGACACCCTAAATGATAGAATGTGAAGTGGCACTGATAGTGGTGTGGATGGAGGTGTGGTATGCCCAAAGAGTAGGATGGATGTGAAGATGCCAATCTCAGCCAGTATTATTGACCACATTTTTTAAGGATTCTAATGAGGGTTCTGTTGGTGGCTTTTGCATGACCATTACGATGGGGGTAATAAGGCATAGACCAATGGTTTTGGATATGGAAGGTGTCACAAAGGTGCTTCATGGCTTGATTCTTGAAATGATTTCCATTCTCAAAAATGATGGAGGGTATTCCATATATGTAGAGAATATAGAAGAGGATAAATTTGGAAATTTGAGTACCTATGATTTGTGAGAATTAAATTTTTTCCAGCAACTTGGTGAAGTAATTTTTTGTGGTAATGATGAAGGTATGGCCATTGGAGGATGAGGAATATATCTCATCAATTAGGTCAAAACCCCATTGAGAGAAGGGCCACAATGCTATAAGAGGCTACAGATCCTGTGCAGGAGCATGTATCAGATCAACGTGCTATTGACAAGGTAAGCACTTCTTGAAGAACTCACAAGAATCATGTTCTAATGTAGGCCAATAGTATCTCGCTCTGAGAATTCTCTTAGCCAAGGCCATTCCATTTGAGTGGTCCCCACATACACCACCAGGTACTTTTGTTAATGCAGTGTGGGCTTTAGTATCGTTCAGACACCAGAGGAGGGTTCCATCATACCCATGTTGATAAAGTGTATCACCTACAATGGTGAATGGGACATACATTGGATGAAATAATTATGTTGGTTTCGTGTGATATTGGGAGGTAGGATATTGTCATCAAGGTAGGTGTAGATATCATGGTACCAAGGGGATGTAGGACCTACAATGTCACACACCATCTCACTTTCTGGCATTTCATATGTCAGGAATAAGAGTTGTTTAATGAGGAACTCACACTCTATTTTGTATTTAGTCATGTCAAGTAAGGAACCAATGGTAGCCATGGAATTTGTTTCTTTTTCTGGACTCTTGGAATATGATCAAACTGGATGGTAGTGAAATACTTTTTGAAGTCATCGACCATGCATTTATAGTGTAGTAGCTTATCATATTTTGTGAGGAACTCATCGTTGATATTTTTGATGATTAATTGAGAATCACCAAAGAATTTGAGGTGGGTAATATTCCATTGAATTGCAATTCTAAGGCTAGTAAGAAGAGATTCATATTCATCTATGTTGTTTGTGCATGGGAAGGCCAATCTGAATGACTTTGGTATATAATCCCCTTGGGGGGTGATGAGCAAGATTCCTGCCCTTGATCCATTGTGTGTGTATGACCCATCAAAGTGTAGTGTCCGCATGGTCACTTATGTTACTACAAAAAATCCTTCATTAGGAAACTCTATTGTTAGAAGATAGGCCTCTACAAGGCGAGCATCTTCTAGTTGATTAGCAATCACTTATTATTTAATAGATTTCCAATCCACATAATCTATATCAAATTCACTCAAAATCATGACCAACTTATCCATGCAACTAGTTAGAATTGTTTTGGTTAATAGGTATTTAAGGGGATCAACCTTGGAGATGAGATTTACTAGATGATTGAGCATGTAATTTTGGAGTTTCTATGAACTGAAAAACCATGGCTACAAAAGCTTTTTCCATTGGGGAATAATTCAATTCATATCCAGCTAGGGTCTAGCTAATGTAATAGATTGCTCTTTCTTTTGATGACTCATCGTGTTATGACAACAATTACCCTAGTTCCATTGAAGTAGAAAAACTATATAATAGGAGTGGCTTACTAGGAATTGGTAGCATAAGGATTGGTGGGTGAGCCAAATATTCTTTGATCTTATCAAATCCAAGTTGACATTGTTGAGTCCTCTTAAAAGTGGTACCCTTATTCAGGAGATGAGTGAATGACTAACACTTGTCAAATAATTGAGCAATGAATCATCAGATAGATTGCAACTTGCCCTGAAGGCTTCTTAATTGCTTGAGATTGCATGGTGGGGGTATATCCATAATTGCTTTGGCTTTCGCTAGATTGAATTCTATACCTCTTCAAGAGCCAATGAAACCCAAAATTTTTCTAAAGTGACCCCAAACACCCATTTCTTTAGATTTATCCTTAGCTTGTACTACTCTAGATTCTCAAAGATCTTCTTGAGGATCATAGGATGCTCTTCTTGTGTTCTTGATTTCCCTAGCAAATCATCAATATTATTTTCCATTATGATGTGGATGAGGTTAGGAAAGAGAATGTTCATGGCTCACTGATAGGTTGTCCCTGCGTTCTTGAGATTGAAAGGCATGACATTATAGTAGAATGTGCCCTAAGGCATAGTGAAAGCTATTTTATGTTAGTCTTCAGGCACAATTCTAATATGATTATATCCAGAGAAGCCATCCATGAGGGAAAGCATCTTCTACCATGTTGTTAAGTCTACCAAAATGTCAACATTTGGAAAAGGAAAATAATATTTGGGACAAGCCTTGTTGAGGTCATGGAAGTCTGTGAAAACTCTAATTGCCCCATTTGGTTTGGCTATGGGCACTATGTTTTAGATCCAATCTGATTAGTCAATGGGCCTTATGAATCCATCTTCTAATAATTTCTCCAACTCTTTCTTAACCAATAGGGCTACTTGAGGGTGCATTTTTTGAAGCTTTTGCTTGACAAGTTTTGCATTAGGGCGTATGTCTAAGTGATGTACTACTAAAGCAAGATCAAGGCTTGGAATGTCCGAGTATGTCCATGCAAAATTGAAGATGCCTTCTTTGAGAATCTTGGTGATGGTAGAATATTCCTCCTCTGATAATGCTTTAGCTAAATAGGTGATTTAGGGATCCTCTTTAGTTCCCAAATTTATTTCTTGAGTTTTCTCATTTAGGATAGACGATTGTTTAGAGAGTTGAGTTCCTACAAGGGGAAGATGAACATCCCCACCTTCTAGTGCCTCATCGAGCTTTCCACTATTTGATACATGCCTTTTTTTACTTTTCCTAGGTCAAAAAGTTCCTCGAGGAGGTTTTGGCTAGGTAACTCTTTTTTATTTTTCTTATTTTTACTTTTGCAGTTAGGGTGTTCATCTTCCCCCAATCCCATAAGGTGTACATATTGATCCAATTAAGAAAAGGTATCGGTGGGTGCACTGCCATGTAAGTCCCAATCTATGTGTTGAAAATGTCAAAGGATAGGATAATGGTGCAGATGTGTAAGAAGTCAAAAATGGAAGAAAGGTCAATGAGATTTACATCATCGCATGTATGCATGACAAACTCCTCCTCTGGTATGTCATCAAGGAGACCGTTTCTCTCACTAACATTGTTAGAGGCACTAGATGATGCTATAGGTCCCTTTTGTTTTGTATCATGACCCAAGCTTGAGTATCTCTATCTTATTGTAGCCTAAATATGGTGTTTCCTTCATTTCTCTTTAGTGTCAAGATGTCCCCCTAATGATTGTACTTCTTTGAAAACTTAGAAGGCCAAGGGTAGTTCTCTTGGAAATATTCTTTCAAAGGAGGCAAGGGGTTAGGTTCTTCATGGTAAACCCATTGGCTTATGTAATCTTCTAGTGCATCTTGTCAGATGCCAAGGGAGTGGAAAGTATTGGTCCCCACATTCTTGGAACTCAAGGTGATAGTCTTATCTTCTTCCTTCTGTGTACTTTGGGAAAGTTATCCATATGTGTGTGGTGAAGGTGGCATGGTTGCCATGTTCAGAGCTATGCGCATTTCATATTCACCACACCCTTTGTCAATGCTCTAGACTTTGGTAAGGGTGGAATCAGATGTAGATGATGGAGTTGATAAAGTGGTGGATGATATGTTGGTAGATGACTGGGTGGATGATGTTCGTGGTGGTCCCCTTTCCACTCCAAGAAAATAGTGAGAATGAGGAAAAGAAGCTTCTAATGTGTGACATTATTTGAACGGTTGAGGATTCACATGAATGGTAACTTCTATCCCATTGAATGGGAATTTCAGACATTGGTGGTTTGTTAATGCTATGGCTTGCATGGGTGGATCCATGGATGGCCAAGTAGGAGGTTATAAGGTAATTCGAGATCAAGGACATGACATGTAGTATTATTGCACAACTGGCCAATCCTAGATTGGAAGACATCATTCCTTTAGAATCACGCTCCACATTATCATACAACTTGATTGTGATGAATTGATTATTTAAATTAGCATGGGTGTATCCGAACTATTTTATGAATTTTAATATACAAAGGTTCAAGGCAGAGCCATTATCTACCAAGACCCTTTTTACTTTATGACAGTTTACCAAGACCTCTAGATGGAGGGGACACTTATGATTGGAGCCAATGTAGGGCATGTCATTTTGACTGAAACCTAGCTAATAGGTTGCTAAGAGGTTCCCCACAAATGATTGAAATTGTGTAGGGTCTATGTAATTAGGAAGTTGGGTATCTGATAAGGCCTTGTTTAGGATTTCTAGTGTGCAGGAGAAGCTTAAGCAAATCTAGAATGGATATCTATGTTGAAGTTTTTCCCAGATGGTCAAGGATGCTATATTGAGAATTCATAGGTTGCGGCTAGGTGGATGCGGAGGCTCCATGGACTATGATGTGGATTTGATGGGTGGTAACAACACATTGAGGATCCTTTCCTTTCAGAAGTATCATAGATACATGTGGTTCCACTTGTTCAATTTTCATGAAAAGGCCCTGATAATTAATCAACACATTTTTGTAACTAATGTTATTGGTGTTGTTATTCTGGTCATTACTATGGCTAGGCCCGAATTTGAGTTTGACATGCTAGGACCTTGGTTATGCTTGGGGAAAGTATTCTGATATATCTGCAATTGGGCATTGGATGAAGGTGTCGTGTTGATATCCACATGTATGCCACCCTGATCTATAAGATCTTGTACGTACATTTTTATACCTCAACACTTATTCAATGTATTCCCTTCAATATTGTGGAACTCACAATATTCATTTTCTTTAAACTAGTTTGGTTTAGGCTTGGATTCACCAAGGGTTTAGTTACAGGATATGTAATCGGGTAATTGGCTTGCAAGAGCCTATTAAACACGACACTTAGGGGTTCTCCTAATTGAGTGAATTGACATTTGTTACCCCCTTGAGGCACTAATATAGCATTGGAAATTAATTGCTAAAGAGGGGGATATTATTGCTTTTGGGAAAGCATTCGCCACTTGGACATGTTTGGTTTCAGTGACACCATCATTGAAAGCATTTTTATTTTTGTTCCAATAATGAGGCCTATCCCTGGATGACTTCTCCCTATTAGAGTTAAATATTTTGACTAACCCTTTGGAAATGAGGGATCTCTCAAGGATAGGACCTTTCTCCACTATTTCTGCAAAGGTCATGACATAGTGAAGTTTGAAGTTGTGGGCCATATTTGGATGGTAGTTTTCTATGAACAAGGTCACCATGTCCTTTTCCCTTAGCGGGGATTTCATTCGACTAGCTAGGGCTCGCCATCTTTGAAGATAGCTTGCAAATTTTTCTCCCTCATGTTGATTTTCCTTCAGGAGATCTAGTGTATCGATATCCTTCTCCAGATTGAAGGAGAAGTGGGAGACAAAATCCTCTAAAATTTGTGAAAAGGACTTGGTAGATCCTTTCTTAAGACCCATAAACTAGTCAAGAGATATTCCTTGTAACTCCTAGGGAATACTCTCATGAGTTAATTGTCATTATATATGACTTCTTGATAGTTTGCATAGAACTCTTGAAGGTGAGCCTTGGGGTTTTTTGTTCCCTTATACTTATTGAATTTTATCATTTTGAAATGCTTCAGGAAAGGAAGGAAATTGAAGGATCAAACATATAGCGACAAATATCCTCAAACATGAATGATTGTTTTTCAATCCTTGCTTGTAAATCCTTTAACTTATCTTTGACTTCTTCTAGATCTTGGTTAATAGGTGTTGCAGGAGTTGGGTAAGATGGATTAGGTTGATTTTATGGAGGATACTGCTAACATGATGAGGATGGTATTGAAGTGGTTGGATCATAAGCAGGATGAGGTGTATATAGAGGTCTTTGTTGGTATTGATTGGCATAAGAGGATTGTATATTGTTGTAAGGAGGATAGGAGGATGACGAATTTTTATGGTTAGAGGTAGAGACTACTTGTTGGTATGGTGGTTTCTATTGATAATATGAAGTGGATGGAGTACCCTATTGGTATTGCATAGTGGCTTGATAGTACGATGACATAAAAGCCCCTTGCTGGTAAGGAGGTGGTTGCTAATAGTAGGAGGTGGATTGAGCACCATGTTGATAAGGTGGTTATTTTTGTGTGTAGGATGTGGATTAAGCACCTTGTTGGTATGAGAGTTCTTGTTGAGCATAGTATGGATTGGTTTGGTAATTGTATGCAACGTTGGGTTGTTGCGTGACGTATGGAGGTTGTTGTGGATTAGACTACTATTGGTATGGGTTTGTTTGTGATTGCAGAGGATTAGTGTAAGGAGGTAGTTGTGTCCATGGTGGATTTTGAGAGGCCAAGTAGATATTTGGATTAGGATTTGATGTAGCAGCATAAGTAGTGTATGTGCTAGACATATGGTAAAGATATTGTGTTAGAGAATTATGTTGCATTTGTGTGGGAACATGCGTATGATGGGGTGGTTGTTGCAGTAGCGGTAGTGGTTGATAAGATGGGTGAGAGGGAATATGATGTTATTGCATAATAGTTGTAGAAGGCCAATGGGGTGGTTGCAATAGTTGCGATGTATTTTGCACAACTTGATGTGGGGGATGTGTAGGAACAATAATGTGTTGTTAAGGAATTGAAATGTTTTGTTGAGGAATTGTGACATTCTGTTGTAGGATTGTGACATTTTGAGGTGGAGGTTGCTAATGAGGTGGTTGAGATGAAATAGTAGTAATGACAAGATGTTGTGGTGGTGCTTGTGAGGGGATATTTGTGTGTTGTGGTGGTTCCTACATCATAGTGGATTGATGAGGATTAACAAGAGACTATTGGTATGTGAGAATATTACCTTGAGGTGGTGGTGATAAATTTCTAGTGGGGTGCAGGTCTTAGAGGTGACATTAATGTAAGGATCGACGTTCCCCTAGTGTTGATAGGTGGTTGAATAGGATGCTAACGCAGGAGTGGTGGAGCAGAGAAAATTTTCTATGACATGCCATAAGCATAGGGTTTATTAGGATTGGGTTTTGCGGTAGAGGCTACTGCTAAGAGGCAAGGATAACTTGCGACTTCATGTATCATGATATTTCTGAACTTAGGATGATAGCAATTCTTTATAGGTGCACCTTCGGGGACATATGGATTTATTGGGTTGATTTGCAATGTTTGTAGGTCTTGAGGTGTGGGAAGAGTCTGGGTGTCGGTATATTGTGACATAGGAAAGTGTGGTGGTGGTTTGACCCCTTTCAACATTAGAGTGGTTAGAATCTTATCCCCATGCTCATCGAGGAACCGATTCGTCATCTAGAAATTAGCATGATTTCTTAGGTATTCATCAACTATGACTTTGGGCTGATTGACCATGTTTTTGTCTCCGAGCAATGAGGTGTTTTGGATGCTAGTGTTGGACTATGATGATGCACTATTATTGGGATCTTGAGGGATATTTGCACCATTGTTGAAATTTTTTGTGATATTTGCAACATTGTTGGGATCTTGAGGGATATTTGTAACATTGTTGGGATGTGGAGGGATATTTAGATGAGAAGCTTGGCCCTTTTCTTTTTCCATTTTCTTCTTGGCTTCTGATCGAGTCTAAATGGGAATGAAAATGTAGAATTACTATGTGGAATAAGATGCAGTTAAACTCTACGATGATTGGAGGATTGGTTTCATTGGATAGTGGATAAGTTGATTGAATGATTTGATAAGCATGATATTGGATTAGATTGATAGATTGGATGATTAGATAGGGATGATTTATATTATATTGGATAATATTAATTGATGAAATGATTGATAATATTGGATGATTGGATGAGATTAGATGATGAAAGGGACTCTGAACCAGGTTCAAAGATTACCCTAGGTGACTTAAGGTGTTGATTGATCGGATTAACGATAGGTAGATTATTTTGGCACTAAATCCAACTTGAGATGGAAGTGGATTGGTAGGGATGAATGATGATGGCTGACTCAGGAAAAATCGTGATCCTAAGCAAATGTGGTAGGATGACAATCGATTTTAGACACCTAGATCAATTTGGATAATAACTTCAAATGAAGTTTAGATGATTTGGATTGAGAAAATGATGAGTGATATGAACCTATAGATGCTTTATGATGTTCCTATGTGATTCAGATGATGAGTGAATGAACTTTTGGAGAATATAGATGCTAAATATGGGTGAACAAAAGATGTAGAATGAATGGATAAAGATCAAACTTTTCTAACCAAGGTGAAGATTTCCCAACTAGGGGGCAAGGTCACCCAATTGAAGGTTAGATTTTCCCAACTAGAGGTAAGTGGTCACCTATCTAGAGGCCAGGGTTTCCTATCTAGAGGTTAAGTTTGCCTAACTGGAGGCTGGGTTCACCTAATTGGAGGTTAGGTTCACCCAACTAGAGGTCAGGTTCGCCCAACTAGAGGTTAGGTTCACCCAACTAGAGGTCAAGGTTGCTTATCTGGTGGGAAAGGTCACATATCTATTGGTCAAGGCTGCCTATCTACTAGTGAAGGTCACCTATTTGGGGGTTAGGCTCACCCAACTGGAGGCTTGGGCCACCTATCTAGACTTTCAGACTTGTCTAAATTAGAAAAGAGGTTAA
Organism: Sequoia sempervirens; assembly: GCA_007258455.2. Lineage (NCBI taxonomy): Eukaryota > Viridiplantae > Streptophyta > Pinopsida > Cupressales > Cupressaceae > Sequoia > Sequoia sempervirens. The sequence continues at coordinate 7,235 of VDFB02278741.1, read as the reverse complement.
ATGGACTATTAAAACAAGCAAACCAACTATCAAAATGGGTAAATGGGTGCTCGAAACGGGAAAATAGGTGCCAAAAATGGGAAAATGGGTGCTCAAAATGGGAAAATGGGTGCTTAGAATGAGGAAAAAGGTGACAAAACTGGTTCTTCAAGGTGTGAAATCACCCAACTTGGGGCAGGGTCACTCTTGTTCAGGGCAAGTTCACCTATTCAATAAAAGATAGACAATTATAATATAAACATGCTGAGAAATGGCTGATACAGAAGGCAGGGTCGCCCCTACTCAGGGCAGGTTTTCCCATACTCGGGGCAGGGTCACCTATGTCCACAAACTTGAATTTGAATTAGATGAAAACGACTATGGAAAAGGACCAAACACACAACAAACAACAAGTAGAGGGTAAGACTAACTTGATTGAACAAAAATTCACTGGTTTAGCACAAAAAAGTTAGTTTAGACAACACAATCCTAAGATTAATATGAAGGGTATGTCTCACATGGTCCTCTAACTAGGATGAACAAGGAAAATAGGGAGTCCTCGATATATGCACATTATGTGAGGCATAACCATGAACACCATCCCATCTACAAGCTTGAGTCAGGAACCTCAATGAGATACTAAAGGCTCAAACCAACTCTTTACATCTTATCTAGGTATCACCCTAGCTTCGATGCTCCACCAGACATGACGTGACTAAATTTAGGTACAAATTTAGCTCTCCCCACTTTATATACCTCGTCATACCATGTGGTTTGGATTGCCCCTTGTGGTGATGAAATTTCCAAGCAAGTCCTACTAAAAAGAGAACACTAACCATTTTTAGCTACTCCCCAAACTCACATGAACTAAAAGGGGAAAGCTTTAAAAGATATAGTGCCCCTTGAGCAACACAAAGGACTAAGTAAGAAATGATTTCTCATCACCCAAGATCACAAAATGGTGCAAGGGGATTGGATATGTAAATATCTTACTTTACAAACACAACACATAATATATTTGACTGCCCCTACTTAAAACTATGTTCCTAAGTAGTATGAAAAATGAAAGACAAACAATCTAACTAATAACTTGGCATATTCATCCTACAACAAACATGTTAGAAGTTCATCCTCTAGTCTTTGACAAGTGTGAATAGCTACACAAACATTAGTAAAAACTAGCACAATCACCAAGAGGATGAGTTAGGGGGTAAGTATAAATAAAAACAATAGAAAACAAAGTTTGAAAATGAATTTTAAACCACTTTTTTTACCTCACAGATGCCTCTGTTTAGGTTAGGTTCACCCCAGTTACGGTAGGTTCACCCCGATGCAGAAAATAGGGATTAGTTTTTACTTTTGTTGCTCAGAGGGGTGACTATACAAGGAAGGGTTTCCTGTGTTCACATTAGGGTTACTTGTATTGGGTCATGTTCACCCTTGTTCAGGGCAGGTTCACCCTTGTTCAGGGTAGGGTTTCCCTTTTTCAGGGCAAGTTTTCCTTTGTGTAACCTAAACCTACAAAATATTAAAAAAAAAAAATATGAAAGAAAAAGACCCATTTGTGGGTCCCACCAGGCGTGCTAGAAATGTGTGTAGTTATATTTACCTATCCTAAATGATGCAAAAGAGATTGCAAAAGGAAAATACACTTCAACACCTCAAGATTTGGCTACGTTAAACTCGAACAAAATAAAGATGAGAAAAATAGATTTATACCTTGTATGAGTTACTCCTTAGTCAGCCCTTTGATGGTTGATAAATGTATGCTCCTTGATAGAAAAATGGACTAAATTGGATGCAAAATTATGTAAATTTTATGTGAGATGCGATGAAGGACGTGGGTAGTTGGATTGATGTACTAAAGTGTATTCAATATGACCTTGAGGGTGCAATAATGGAGGTTATCAATGCAAATGCAAGTGCTTGAGAGTATGAGAGCTTCAAATTTGAAATTTTGAATGTGATGAATGAATGAATTGAGAGAAAATATTTAATTTTAAGGGAAGAATCTTTAGAGAATTGGATGGTCAAGATCTTGCCAACATGGGCAAGATGAAGGTCTATGGTGAGTTGAGGACTCACAAGCCCTCACATCTTTCCATGTGGAGGATGAGATGTCACAATGACAAGTGAGTTGGAAAAGGGACATGTGAGGTAGAGGTACTTGCAAGTACCTTGGGATTATGGGAAGATCTCCTTAATATATATATATATTTTCCCCATATGAGGGTGATGGTGATAAGTGAGGAATTTTAGAAAGTCCTCTCTTATCACCATGGGGATGAGAGAAGTTGTTAGGGGAATATCATATGATTGGAAGGGATAAGTGGTTGTGACAATAAATGTGAATTTTAAATTCACATGATGAGAAGTACCTTGTGGATAAGACAAGGTTCTTATAAAAGAACCCCTTGTCTTGTGTGACTAATGTGACAATAGAGGGAATTTAGAATTTCTGAACAACTTGCATGGGGAAAAGAAATGCATTGAATGAATAAATATAAATTTTAAATTCACATGGGGAAGAGGTCAAGGCTCAAAAAGGAAAGCACTTATGAAAGGTTGACTTAGAGGACATACCAAAGATGCCATGTGATTAGATTAACATTGTGCAAATAGGTGATTAAGGAAATTAATGAGGGATTAGAGGCAAGTGGGAGAATATGGAGGATGTGACATTAATCCTGATTAAGGTGTGCACATTCTAACCATGGATTAATTAAACTAATCCATATTAGAAGAGGGTTATGGAGGATGTGAGAAGGACATAAAAAGAAGAATTTAAAATCAATTTAAATTCAAAAAAGTTAAATTACTAAATTAAATAAATTGATATGTTTATTTAATTTGGAGAGGAAAGGATGAAGGATAAAGTATTTAATTGTTAAATTAAATACTTTAGTAACCTTAGTCAAAGGGGGGATATTGATTGAATGAATAATTTAATTAATATTGATGAAATTGATGGATAAGGGAGATAGATTTGACCATATGGGAGTGGTCAAATTTGGGTGTCTATAATTACAAATCAAGCATCTATTTTAATTTTTCTATCTTTTCATTTTTATTTTTTATTCATGGAGGTTGAAATACCAAAAAGGGGGTTTGATTGAGGAAAATCCCTATATAGCCCTAACAATTTTCTTTGTCTCCATGTGTGTAGGTGACAAATAGTTTTGATGAGTAAAAAACTTTATTCTAGCACTTTTTGGGCTCTATCCCTACAAACAACAACTTATACCTGTAAATTTCATTTGTGACACAATGGTCTCTAAGGCTGAGACTTCACCCAACATGTTTTGTATCTTCTCTATTTAGTGCTTTCCATTCTATAAAATAAATTTTTTTATCACTCAAAATCTTTCAGTTATTTGACTCTTTTAGTTACATATATAGTTAGGAATAGCTTACAATTTAGTTTCAATACTTCTACTTCTAGTTCACTTGAGCTATGTTAGTAAATAAAAGGTAGTTGGGACCTTTTTTCTCTTTAAGATCTCATTGTATTGAGAGTATGAAATCCCATCCTCTACATTTGGTGAACCCAACGGTCGTTCCTCATGTCATATCTTTTTACATTTAATATTTCAATTCATTTGATAGTGTATTCTCAAAGAATTTTTTTAATATGTTATAGGATGCTTTAGATAATTTCATAGAGGTATCTCCCTCTATTTGAAAACTTATTATGAAAACTCCACCTGTAGAATCTCCTACCATGTTGGATGAAAATTTCATAAATGCAACTTTAATATTTGTTGTCCCTAAAAGGCCTAAGAGACCAATAATTTATGTGACTCTAGCTAGTCCTTCTTTGAAGAGAGTGAATTCTATTTATATTGTTCAATTTATTAATGTTTTCCCATATCTCTATGCAAGGTACACATAATTTAAAGCTTCATTTTATAATTTAGAAGCTCATACTTGTAATAATATAAGGAATAAAAAAATGTTCATAAACCTACTTCCTTATTGTCTTCTCAACAAAATCTTCCCTAAGTAGCTAAATATTGCCTTATTGAATTCTATTTATAGCGTGAAAGTGTGTTACAACACTTTACAACACTCTAAATAATGCACCAATAAGCTCATTTAGTTCACATGGGCCCAAGACCTAATGTGAATATGTTAGATATATTACAACACTAAATCAAGGCTATGTCAAGCTTAATTTAACAAGGATGGCCCAAACAAGAAAGGAAAAGTAAAGGGATACTTTTTTCATTGCCACACCTACAACAATAGACTATTACTTCCATATTAAATATTGGGTAAGTTTATTGCAGAAACATAAACTCCCCTTCTCTACTTACTAGCTCCATTTGGGTTTGGTTTTTTGGCACCTACAATGATGTAGGAGCATCTAGAGTGTAAGAGCAATCTTGCATCACCCAAAACAAATTTTGTTTCTTTTCAATAAGGGCTAAATTTGGTAGGGTTACTAGTTTTGTAAGTTTACATTTATGCACAATTGGGCACAAAATCTTACACAGACCTCCAGAATGGTAAATTGTAGCCAATGGTGAAGAAATCACTTTAATACCATTTATCATTTGAGAGATTAAAAATTTAAGTTTTGAAAATCCTAGTAAAATATTTGGGGTCAATTTTGAGGCACTTAGAGGCTCCAAATGGTCCTGAAAAATGGTGGAAAATGAAAGTGGATGGCCTTTAGGCCTCAATTTTAGCACATTATTTCTCGAGACCTTTTCAAAAAGGTATTATAATGGAAAATGTGAGAGTCGGATAAAAATTTATGACCACATGAAATTGTAATACCAAAAATAATAAAATTTGAAAATATATTCCTAAGGAAATTACACTTTCTAAAAGATTCTAGGGAGGTTACACTTTCTAGAAGATTCTAGGGTGGTTACACCTTCAAAATAAAGGATGTAAAAGGGGTCTATAGAGGAGAGGCGAGAGTAGAGTATACAGTGACTTCGATTTGTAGACTCACTGATTTATGTAATCAGAAAGCCCATGAGATGGAAAATATAATGTTGTAATTTCATTTTCATTTTAGTGATAATAGAAAATATTTGCTTTCCTTGCATTTTGTTTGTGCCATTATCTATTGTTTTTGTGAGTGTTAGATTGTAAGGGGAGTACCCTTCATCATACAAGTAGATGGGTGCCATCACGTGTTGCTCAAACATGTAGAATTATGACCAAAGATCTTCCTTAATACTAATATACAAATGAGGGGCCTATTAATTTGACACATAGTCAAAATAATCCACATTTTATAGAATAATATGTTGCAACATATAGTAAGCAACAAAATATAAATTGGGACATGTGGTTATGGTCAAGTTCTCACTATATTATTATTATCTTTAATTAAAAGGCTTCTATAGTAAAATGGTGTGCTATATATGATAATTATTGATTGGTACTATATGTGAGGAATACAAATATGTTGATAATAAGGGTAGAACAATTACAAAGAGAAAGAAAAATTTGAAATAAATATTAACAAATATTTTTAAATGGTGTAAAATTATATGACTCCTAAACTGCATTTAATTGGGAAAAAGAGTAACAAGATAACAAAAAAATAAATTGACAAAATTATGATTAATTATGTTTCCACCAAATAAAAACCTTCACCTAATCTATTAATAATTAAGAAAATAATTTTTTTTTGTATAATTACATAGAGTAGTATCAATGAAGAGACATATTATGACCATGTACATAAGAAAATGATAAAACATATAGGATGTATATTTTAAAAAATAAAACTATAAAATAATTTTGAAATAAATAAAATAAATAAATTTTTAAGTAAATAAAGTAAAATAACTTTATGTAAATAAAATAACTTAAAACTATATCTTTTGTATATGTATTCTCCTACAAACTACAATAAAGTTGCTTAATGAGCTTTTCAAAGAGAGGTGAACCTCAAAAGAGTCTATCAACCCAATTAAGAAAATAACAAAACTTTCAATCTCAAATGAGAAATGTATTCTCCTAATAAATAATGGTCCATAAATATTGATTATTTATACAATTTTTTTAACAAAATTATAATCATTTTTTAAGTGTTTAAGAATATATCAAGTGTTTATAAATAATATTAAATAAGAAGTTAATAAAAAATTGTGTTGATATCAAACTTTAATTTATCACATACACAGAACGTGCTCATAAAATCTTTAGAAAATTTGAACCATGAAAAACAAGAATAAAAAAGAAAAATGACATACCATTAAAATTTTCTTGCAATAACATATTGTAGGTATGCAAATAATTTAACAATACAAAAAATATTCCCAACTTTACTTTTTGATTGATGTGCTGCCTCTACCTTCAATTGATTATTACATACCATTATACGAATTCTGTTGAATTTATTAAAAATTTAAATAAAAAATCCTTCAATACAATAAAGTAGAACAACATTACTAACCTTTTTTCCTTTTTTTTGTGGATGTTAGTTGCATATGGTAGAGAACAAGAATGAAAGGGTTTAATACTCGTATAAGTTTATTTTAAATTATTTAAGAAGGGGTCATTATTATTTTGATAATTTATTCAGTTTTTTTATTTGAAAGTTTGTTTTAAACAATGAAAAATTAAGAATGTTGATATAAAATTATTTTAAAATTATTTTAATTATTTATTGTGTGAGTAATAATAATAATCATATTTTTATATAATTATAAAATGATTTTTTATTGTAATTAGACAAGGTTTATTTATATATAAATATTTGAGCACAAATCAATTTATGTTAAATAATTATATGTAGGAATGATAAATCAAATAATTAGAATATTAATTTCATAAAAGTAAGTGTGGTAGTTAAAAGTATTTAGCTTGATAAACAAAGAATGTATGTCTTTAAAGTGATTCTTTTTAATATATCATACTTTTGGTCTAAAATGTGTATTCTTTGTTAAAGGAATATTTTGGATTCTACATTATGTTTACTTATTGCTTGGAGTCAAGCTTGAGAATTCAGATTGAATATCTAAGCCTATAGTAGTATGATTTCAACATATAAACAAGGGTTGACTTGTCCTACCTTTTATTTCTAGGATGATGTTTTTCTTCTATAGGGCATAAATTTCACCCATGTGATATTTTTTTTTTAGGTTTCTCATAGGTGCCAAAAGTAATCTTTGAGCATGACATAGTGGTATTGTTTTGGTCTTTAATTTTTTTCATTTGTGGCAAAAATTTGTTCTTAAAGTTGAAATTTCTCTAGAATGGTTAACAAGTCATATCTTTAACATTAAAAA
>VDFB02278740.1:0-18041 GCA_007258455.2 Sequoia sempervirens | reverse complement strand
ATGCTTCAGCGACACCACCAAATTATAATTACGCTGACTTGGAAAATTAATTAAAAAAATAGATATTTAAATAAAAAATTATGAAAAAATATCCATCCCCTAGACATTGGTGTGAAAATTTTGCATTTTAAAAATCAGAATTGTATCCTATCTATAAAAAAAGTTATGTGCGCCGAAGTGAACATCACTTTCTAAAAATGCTGATTATTAAAAAAAATAAGTTATTAAAAATTACATAAAATGATTCACAATTTATTTTTAATTTTTTTAAAAAAATATAATTAGAATCTACACAAAATATCTAACAAATAACTAGTTTGATTCATCTTAAAAATTTTAATGGTTTAGCTACTATAGGTGTAAGAAAGTGAATGTCTGGTGAAAAACCCTGATTTTAATGTCAAGTTTGGCCAAAAATTGTAACCCATTATTGTTGGATCACCCGATTATTGGTAGCTATTCCTTAAGACAATGTTTATGTGGTCCATTCATTTTAAATGTTGGTGATATTTAATAACTTGATGTTTGGTTTCAAACAAAATTAGGATTTGTTATTTTTCGGGGAAACAAAATAATTCTAAATTCTTATGTAATTGAAATGTGATAAAATTTTAGTAGGTAGAAAGGCTTATTGTTTATATTGTTCTCATATATGCTATTAACATTTGATTCAATGAGTGGAATAAGATATATGGTGAGGAATAGGAGATGGATTGCAATATAATGATGTTTCAATTAGCATGGTATTAATTCAAATTTTTTGTCAATATATAAAAATAATAAATGTTTTACAAAACTTCAATAATCAATTTTTTTCAAACATTTTTAATTTAACAAACAAACAAATATTTTTCTTGATGCAAGATTGCTTTTAAATTTGGGAATGCTCTTGCATCAAACACCCCTCACTTAGGAAAGCTAACAAAAGTTGGCTAACCACACATCGAGACCTTTTTTCAACTTCAAAGGGAGTTGAACCAGTTCCCGAAATTTTTGGTATCTCGTCTCCATACATTTAATAGAATCTCGATAAGGATAATAGGCCATCCAGATCTCGCATTCCACAAACCAGTCGAGGGTTTTTCCCTTTATCTTTTTGTCGAATGTCCATTTTATCTGTGTCCCGTACATATCTCCTGCAAATTCAATACCCCTTTCTTCTGTGAAAGGGCTATTCGGTCCCTGTGTATGTGCCAAATCTTTAATAGCTCGGTATTGTTCGTCTCTGCGCTCTGGGCAATAGCTATACACTGGGAATTTTGGTTGAGAATGGTGAGAAAGTGTCCACTGGAGTCTCCCTTGTGTATTATCATGCACAGACGGCTCAAAATGCCAGTTTGTCCGCTCGTTGGTGATGGTATTTCTATGGTTATGTCTCACCGTCTTACCGAACTTGGCATTGAAATTGAGGTGGGTGCTTGCCTCAGCATGCATTTTGCAGCCTTCTTCTAAAGTAGTGCTTTCGGAATAAGTTACTGCGGGGTTTGACGATGAGGCACCCGAGTTAACTGCGTGGAAAGCGAAGCTCTCTGTTTCCGGCCCCATTGTTACAGCGATCTTTGCAGGAAAGTATCGTTCATGTTTAAATTTATCCGAAATTTGCTCTTGGGAATCCAGTCGAAATGCTTTGCAGCGGAGGTTCTCGATTTTGAACTCGACTTCTATCAGGTTCCCGATTTTCTTGATCTCATGGTGGAGTTGAAGCTTGCAGTCCAGTTGCTGATGACTCAAAGCACGGCGGAGGTCTGCGGATTTCTCCTTGTAGTGGATTTCCCTCTTCATTGCCGGGCACGGGGAGTAGCAGTAAATTGTCCAAATCTCGTCAAGGGCTGAGTGATATGAAATTTTAAACTCATTATTTATGCTTTTACTTGTGTATTCTAAGAGAATTTCTATGAACTTGGAAGCCAGACATTTCATCAAACGATCTGCCATTTCTGGACGGACGATTCTCAGCGTTTTCCCTGCCAGTTCCTTCAATTTAGTCTCATTATCTGCCGTGCCCCTGAAATCAACATAGCATGCAGCACAGAAGAGAGTGTTAAACGCTTCCTTGTATATTGATGCTTCAATCGAGTGTGGGCCGATGTCCACTCCCATCAACCTCTCAAAATCTGTGTTGCTGATGCTTGTGTTCCCTCTACCCAGTTTCTCTAGCTCCTTGATACTTTTGTCGGTGACTCCGATGAATGTATAAATGCAAAGCCTGGAGAACAACGGATGTAACTTCCGTTTCTCTAACTCCTTGATATTTTTGTCGGTGACTCCCATGAATGTATAAATGCAAAGCCTGGAGAACAACGGATGTAACTTCCGTTGCATCTCCTCTTCACCGCACTCTTCAATATGATATTCTCCGAAATCAGCTACGACATTATCTCCGAGCCGTAGACTGAGAGACACATTGCGAGACACACTATTTCTATATTCACCAGTGAATTTGGCGGCGAGGGACTGATTATTAATTAGCGGAAGGGGTTCAATGCAGTCTTTCATTAGTCTAGTTTTGAGATGGCCTATCCAGGAATAAACATCAGGAAAACCCATGGTATAAGAAGATCGGAGAAGGTAATTTGAATATGGAAATCTCGAACACTGCATTGGTTATGCGTTGGCCAAAGCAGTTTAAATACACCAAACAAAAACAAATAAAGAGCTCGTAGAAATTTCCAACAATGGTCACAGAACTTTTCTCACACGGACGGATCTAGGTGACTTCAGCGTAGAAATTTCAAAGAATGGTCACCGCACTTTTCTCACACTAACTAATTGATATGTTTGAAAATTTCCAACTCAAACCTATTATAATGAATCTATCAACGATGGGACTAAGTTCGCTGTACAATAATTTGATACGTTTGAGAATTTCCAACTCAAACCTCTCATAGTGAATCTAATAATGAGAATTAGTATTTGCCCTCTCATGTGGTCACGCCTATCCCGTGTCCAGCCCCTATAAAAAATTCGTTTTTATCAGATTAAACACAACAAACCGAACATTTATCGTCCACGCTCACTAGAACTCCTTTGAAGTAGAAAGGTAAGACTTTTTGTTGTTCAATGAGATAATGCCATTATTTTTCTACGAAAAATAATATTGTTAAGATGGAAAATTTGAGATATTAAAGTTCAATTCTTCAATTATTTTAATGCCAATAGATAAATTTTGCTATTTATAATAGTAATTTTGTTTAAAATTTTAAAATAAATATGTGGTTATTCATCATGTTATAATTTATAAGGGATATCCATACCTAAGATCTATATAATATTTTAAAATACAAATTTTACATAAAATCATCTTAATATTTTACATCAAATTATGCATATTCCATTCTAGGGAAACCTGGGCGACGGAGAGAGAAGATCAAGGATACACTTCTAGCAAGACTAATCACATACTGGTATAAGGGTCTCAAGCAAGACACAAAAATTTAGATAAGGGTCACACATAGTTTTCACAAAACAATTAATGCATAAAACAATATGTATAGACAATCTACTAGGTTTTCAATACACAATTGATCAAAGATTCAACATACAATTTAGAACTTGGGTACTCATAACCTAGTCAACAAAGTAGAGTGAAATATGTTAAATATATGGAGTAACAATTTTTTTTAGTGTAAATACGATTTTCCTCTACTAGTTATCAACATGCTTGTTTCATTTCAATTGATGTAGTCGAGGGTAGAAGAATGAGCACTCCAAAACCATGTTACTTATCATCCAGTAACACAACATGATCATTGCACAAGGAATAAGGCATTAAATCATCATATTAATATACAAAACTAATAATTTCATTTTCCAAGAGAAAACCATAAGACTGATAAGCAAAAAATGAGGTAGATTATGGAACAACACTATGGAATATATATAATATTTACATTCATAATATATAAAATAATAAAGCCAAGTTTATTCCTTGTTTCAATCTAGGAGTGTCATACTATGAAAGATGTAAAGACAATATGCACAAGGGCTATTGTGACATGGCGTGTGGCATTTATGGTTTTCCTTTTAAAAGAAAATATGATGAAGATAATGTTAAGAATAGGAAAAAATATGCTAAGCTACACAAATTATAATGCTATAGAAAATAATAGAAAAACAATGTACAAGAATAGAAAATAATGCAACCACAAAAATAAAAGAAACTTGCTATAAATAATTTTCACCAATCACGACTTAAAAACCAAGCGTATTATTCAACGTACTACTAAAATCAATTTAACATAAAAAAAATGAATGAAATGGACACAAAACACAATTAAAAATAAGTATAATAATATCATAAAAAAATAAGGATGAGAACAACTACCCATCAACAAGAACAATCTAGTGAGCGGGTTCTAACTCACGTTTTTGCAATATGAATAATTTACAAATTGAACTAAATTACTTGGTTTAGAATAGTAACATTCACTCAAAGTAAAGAAGAATAGTACATTATTTATTCAAAATCGACATCTCCCACACACCATTTCTTCACTTGTTTTTATAGTAAATGACTCAAAAGAATATGGTAAATAGAGCATTTACTTAATAGTATATTCAAAATTTTGGTTTTATATTTACTTAGTTTGTTTAAATTTACCAAGAAAAATCAATAATCTTAATAATATATTAGATCATAATCTCCAAATAGATAGTCTCTATAAATATTTATATCTTTTATGACTTCCAATTTTTTCATTCAATTAAAATTATGAGCTTGAGAAATAGACAAACATTTTTATTAAAGACAATAGATTTGCATAGTTCCTAACAATAAGGGCATTTCATTTCTAGATTGGGCTATATTTAAGATTTAACACATGTCATTTTTGGATTCAACTATGTGAGATTTGTTTTTGCATCACCATTTTGGGTCATACTTCGTGATCCATCATTAAAATGAAAGAGAGCTATAGGAAAAATGGTTTACTATAGATGAACATAGATTTAAAATAGAGAGAGGGAGGGTGAAGACTAAACATGATTGAAGACGATGATAATATTTACAAAATAAAATTAAAAATAAGATGGAAAGGAAAACAATTAAAAAAAACCATGTATTTATATAAAAAATCATCTTAAAAATAAATAAATAAGCCATAAACATATATCTAAAAGTTGACTTAACAACATAAACATAGAAATCTAAAGAAACCTATTATGGATAAACATAAAGAGTGTAGAATTAAAAACCATCTGACAAGGTGTCTTTGGGCTGGAAATGCTCCAATAAAAAGTTATTCGCCAAATTTAAGCTTCAAACCCTCACTTATAACTATTTGAAATGATCTCCAATTTTGATGAAACAAAAGTAAATCTTGACTTTCTCGAGCCTCCTAGATGCATTTGAATAGTAAGCAATTCCATGAGTATAACTAGAAATAATGCAGTAATCTAGATCTGACAGTACATCAATGCAATATAAAGGGGTAATTAAATCTTTGAAAAAACATTTCTTACTCTTCAGATCATTAAAAATACAAACGAAGAGCATACAAGAATTTACAAATTTTCTATATGAAAATATCAATCTCTTAGTTAGGAATATAAGAACTTAGATTTCTCAAAAAAAAAAAAAATTGATAGCATGGTAGAAATATGAAATAGATTGAATAACCAAAGGAAATTTTTAAGAGAAAATCAATGTCCCATAAACTAAAAAATCATAAAGAATGCAAACCAAAACTTTGAGAGGTTATGCAATATCATTAAGACATAATACATTGAGAGCTTCCCGGATTGATGATAAATACAAGCTAGGTGGTGAGTTTATATAGAACTTGGTTGAAGATGGAGGTGACAAATCAACAAATGAGAATTGACCAGGAAAACCACCAACATTAAATAGAGTGATGAAAAATTAAATACTCCACCCTTACGAGGTGAACAATAACTCATCATTTTATCTCCTAGTTATTAAATAATTAACTCACTTTATTATTGTAAGCAAGCTTAATAAATGTGTAGGAAAAACCTATAACTAAGGGAATTAAATATCCCACTAGTAAATAAAAACCTACACTAATAAGTACTTGAGCCAAGATTTGAACCAAAACAACAACCTCCAAAGAAGATAAGTGCTTTCATAGAGAGTGTGGCCACATAAGTAGTTTAATCTTGTTCACACTGAAAGTCATTGATTTTTCATACTCGATTTTGATAAAGGCCCTCAAAGAGGAACTATGGAATCTCAAATTCATTATGTGCTATATTGGTTCCTTGGAGCTACCCGAAGTGGGTGAGAGTCAATTTACTACTTCTTATGATCTCCTACATAATTCAAACTGGTAACCAGGACATGCACATTTTCTATATTCACAACTCCCCTTTTCCCATAATTGTAGGTGAGCACTATGGATTTTCAAAGTCATGTTGGGTTGGTCTGGTGGGTCAGATTCAGAATATTATGCACTATATTTTGTATTAAATATTTTAACTATCAACTTGTGCTTTACCACAATGGGATGTTGAACCAAGGCACAATTTTCTCTATAAATAGAGAACCATAGTGGCCCCGGTTGGACCTATCATGTGAAATCCCAAGATCCCAAGCATGATCGGCATCCCCCATGGTTTGAGAATATGACCTACACCTTATAAAACCACTAGCAGCTTAGAATCAATTATGCCCGATGTAAAGTGAAATTTGTCATTTATATGTAAGATCCTGCATGCGCTACTCGTCCTTAAAAAGCTATGTAACATTGTAATTCAATATTTTAATAAGAATAAATGGTTGTGTTATTCTTCATTATTCATTTACATTAAAGAATTAGTTTGTGTGTTCACTGTCTATTCAAATTGCAAGTAGCTAGAATTAATGTTACTAGCACTTGCACCTAAAGGAGGTCCAAGGAGTACGCTAGTAGAAAACTATATTTTTGTTAATATGTTGCAGGGTATGTGTTTGTGCCTAGATAGGCTACAAGTTGAAATTTTTAGTGCATGTGGCTGGATTAAACACTTAATAATAAACTTGGTAAATAATAGATCAAATAAACTTATACAAATCTATAGTTTTTCCTTCAAGAAACTGAGTATTATCTAATTATGTAATATTTGCATGCAGATTTAAATCTTAAAGCAATTTACAAATGAAAAAATAAAGTTTCCACGAAATTGATAGAGAACAATAAAAATGGAAATAGAATGTTCTCATCCAGCAGGCCAATTATCAAATCAATATTTATCTAGCTTTTATGTGATAACCGATATTTTGGAGGTTGTTGCCATTAAATGGGAACTAATTTACAATTACACCACTCTTGCTAAGGTTTGGTAAAATTTTGTCACTCTTGCTAGGTTTTGCTAAAATGTTGCTTTATATGTGAATTTAGGTTAAAAAGACCTAAAAATCCCTACCTAGTTTCCCTTTCCCTATAATTTATTTCTAAGTTTTCATTGAATTGCTTCCACGATTCTAGCTGTCATTACTCATTTTATTAAGCCCTTTGCAACATTAAGTTACCAATCCCTTGATTCTCTCCTAGTTCTCACTTAAGAAGAATATTTTTCATGTGCTTAATTAAATGGCTTAACTGATCCCACACTTAATATATGGTTTGCATCGCTTATTATGCCTTTTCACTAATTGACATGAAGTATTTTATTAACGAATGGAACACCCATAGAATAACGGAAGGGTTGACACTTGAATCCATTTTATTTGTTTCCTTCTAATGACTCCACAGTATGATAAGTTTTATCATAAGCAGTTTAATCGCCTTAAACCGCGTAAAGTAAGAAAGGCCACTGTCATGATTTTGGTAGCGTGGATTTTTAGGTCTTTTGGGATGATCTAAGAGGATATATATGCTACTCTTTGCAAATGAAAAAATAAGGACACGCGGACTCATCCTAACAAGTTCCAATTGGTTTCTATCAAAAAAGCCATGATTGTATTAAATGCATGATGACACACAACACAATCTCATATGCATTATGTATTCTAGGATACATTAATGTTTAAAACAATCCTTTAAAACATATGTACGTTTATATCATAAGTTACCTAACCCTAAATGAAAATTGATGGATGGTTGTATTTAAATTCTAGAATGAAATAATACAAAGTTCTAGGATTATGAACTCAAGCCTCTACAATCACCATATAACTGATGAACGTACTCCCCTTACAAAGCCTCACACAAACAACTAAGGAGAGATAAACAGAAAATACAGAAATAAGCACTTCATTTCTATTATCTAGATGAAGTGAAATTACAATACTAAGAAAATATCATACTATAGGCACTTAGGCCTTCTGATTACAAAAATTTACAAGCAAAAAACAACGATCTGCACTACTGGAGCTCCCCTCTGTAACCAAGAGGTCTAACTACCTTAGAATGTTCTAGAAGGTGTAACCCCATGTTGGAACGAGGAATTCTACTATCGATTTCTTTCCTTAGAAGTTTTTATTTTCTATATTTTTCATTTGATATGTTTACAACTTCTCGTGGTCATAACTTTCGATCCGACCACGAGATTTCCAATTTTAATATATATTGTTTGTGGAAGGTTTGAATTTTGTTGCTTCTATGCTTGGGAGATAAAATAACAATATTCACACTCTCTCATTCAAGGAAAACCCTAGGAACCTCAATCTTAGGTATGCAAACGAGAAAGAGATCTTGCAACAGGGTTGTCCTAGGGTCTAATTATAGACTATGAATGGGTTCACCAGCGAGATAGGACTTGGAAGGATAAATGAAAGCAAGATGTAATGCTTAACCCTAATATGATGCAAGACTTCCCTAGATGACCTTAAAATAAATGTAAAAAATAAAATAAAAAACTGTAAGAGCAGAGGTGTGCACATGGAAACCTGAAGAATATTGGAATAAGCTCTGAAAGACTCAAAATCATAAAATTGGTTCATACTAGGACTCATATACCACTTTGGGCGTATTAGTCCCTGACTAGGGTTTCTTGTCTCGAACAGGTTTTCGGCAGTGTAGGTTTTGGAAATACAAAATCTAGAAATTCAATTTGTAGTGGGACTCACGTGCCACTTTTGGCCTATCAGTTCCATTGCGCTTTTCTAGGAATTCAAAGTTCGGATCTGCACTTCAACCTCTACTCTTCTCTTCTAAACTGATTTTTGGATCTGAACCTATACAAAATACCTGAAAAATAGAATATATGCTTGGTTCTTTTACAGGGGGTTTTATTCATGAGTAACTAAGTATTATTCATGGTTATGGCAATTATTTTAGTGAATTTTATTAGTTTGAC
Source organism: Sequoia sempervirens (assembly GCA_007258455.2). NCBI lineage: Eukaryota > Viridiplantae > Streptophyta > Pinopsida > Cupressales > Cupressaceae > Sequoia > Sequoia sempervirens. The sequence continues at coordinate 8,804 of VDFB02278740.1, read as the reverse complement.
TTCACTTTAGTATTAAAGTCTATATTGTTTGACCCTATTTTAACTATTATTTTTATATAATCATTATCTCAATTTTAAAGTCCATAGTGGGACAATATCAATAGTCTAAAGGTAAATGGAAAATATCATTCTACTATATTGGTTCGGTCTTGTATTGTGTTAAATTTATGTTTGAACATCAACTTTACACTATTGAGTACATCAATTTTTATCCAACAGTAATGTTGATCTAGCTTTGACTTAATAAAGTCTATATCTGTGGTCTAATTTTGAAATATTTTGTGACTTCAACTTTAACTTGTTATTGTCTATTCATAATTTATAGCATTGACTTTAAACTTGATAATTTGTATTTATAATGTGGGTTTGAACTAGTCTTAGATCTACCCATTTGTGATATGAATCGAATTTAGGTCTTTCGTGGTTTCTACGATCATGATTGGGGATCTATTTGAGGTATTACTTTTAGGTATTGGTATTATTTATGACTATTGATAAAAGTTGTCAATGTTAAATGATTACAACTTGGCAGATTTTTCCTGCACTAAGATCATGTTTCCTTTGGGATGTATTTTATCTTTTAGGAATGTCATCTATCACTCATAACTTACTTTGCGCTAAGGTGAGGGTTTGGGCTATGTCAAAGCCTGCTTATTGGTAGCTATTCCTTAAGACAATGTTTATGTGGTCCATTCATTTTAAATGTTGGTGATATTTAATAACTTGATGTTTGGTTTCAAACAAAATTAGGATTTGTTATTTTTCTGGGAAACAAAATAATTCTAAATTCTTATGTAATTGAAATGTGATAAAATTTTAGTAGGTAGAAAGGCTTATTGTTTATATTGTTCTCATATATGCTATTAACATTTGATTCAATGAGTGGAATAAGATATATGGTGAGGAATAGGAGATGGATTGCAATATAATGATGTTTCAATTAGCATGGTATTAATTCAAATTTTTTGTCAATATATAAAAATAATAAATGTTTTACAAAACTTCAATAATCAATTTTTTTCAAACATTTTTAATTTAACAAACAAACAAATATTTTTGTTGATGCAAGATTGCTTTTAAATTTGGGAATGCTCTTGCATCAAACACCCCTCACCTAGGAAAGCTAACAAAAGTTGGCTAACCACACATCGAGACCTTTTTTCAACTTCAAAGGGAGTTGAACCAGTTCCCGAAATTTTTGGTATCTCGTCTCCATACATTTAATAGAATCTCGATAAGGATAATAGGCCATCCAGATCTCACATTCCACAAACCAGTCGAGGGTTTTTCCCTTTATCTTTTTGTCGAATGTCCATTTTATGGGTGTCCCGTACATATCTCCTGCAAATTCAATACCCCTTTCTTCTGTGAAAGGGCTATTCGGTCCCTGTGTATGTGCCAAATCTTTAATAGCTCGGTATTGTTCGTCTCTGCGCTCTGGGCAATAGCTATACACTGGGAATTTTGGTTGAGAATGGTGAGAAAGTTTCCACTGGAATCTCCCTTGTGTATTATCATGCACAGACGGCTCAAAATGCCAGTTTGTCCACTCGTTGGTGATGGTATTTCTACGGTTATGTCTCACCGTCTTACCGAACTTGGCATTGAAATTGAGGTGGGTGCTTGCCTCAAGATGTATTCTGCCTCTTCTTCTCGAGTGCCGGAATACCAAGTGGCTATCATAGTTTCAATGATGAGGCGCTCGAAAGTTAATCAAGGCGGAAAGCTAAGCTCTCTCGCTTCCGCCCCATTGTTACAACATCTTTGGGTGAGTAACGCCCATGTCAATTCCATCCAAATTCTCGGCTCTTGTGAATCCAAATGGAAATAAGCTGCAGGTCTGATTCGAACCCTCACTTCTATCAGGTTCCCAATTTTCTTGATCTCATGGTGGAGTTGAAGCTTGCAGTCCAGTTGCTGATGACTCAAAGCACGGCGGAGGTCTGCGGATTTCTCCTTGTAGTGGATTTCCCTCTTCATTGCCGGGCACGGGGAGTAGCAAAGTGAACGTCCTCCAAACTTCGCCAAGGGTTTGCGAGCAGCCTTAAAACCCATATTTTATGCATTTGTGGCTCTTAAGAGAATTTCTATGAACTTGGAAGCCAGACATTCCATCAAACGATCTGCCATTTCTGGACGGACGATTCTCAGCGTTTTCCCTGCCAGTTCCTTCAATTTAGTCTCATTATCTGCCGTGCCCCTGAAATCAACATAGCATGTAGCACAGAAGAGAGTGTTAAACGCTTCCTTGTATATTGATGCTTCAATCGAGTGTGGGCCGATGTCCACTCCCATCAACCTCTCAAAATTTGTGTTGCTGATGCTTGTGTTCCCTCTACCCAGTTTCTCTAACTCCTTGATACTTTTGTCGGTGACTCCGATGAATGTATAAATGCAAAGCCTGGAGAACAACGGATGTAACTTCCGTTTCTCTAACTCCTTGATATTTTTGTCGGTGACTCCCATGAATGTATAAATGCAAAGCCTCGAGAACAACGGATGTAACTTCCGTTGCATCTCCTCTTCACCGCACTCTTCAATATGATATTCTCTGAAATCAGCTACGACATTATCTCCGAGCCGCAGACTGAGAGACACATTGCGAGACACACTATTTCTATATTCACCAGTGAATTTGGCGGCGAGGGACTGATTATTAATTAGCAGAAGGGGTTCAATGCAGTCTTTCATTAGTCTAGTTTTGAGATGGCCTATCCAGGAATAAACATAAGGAAAACCCATGCTATAAGAAGATCGGAGAAGGCAATTTGAATATGGAAATCTCAAACACTGCATTGGTTATGTGTTGGCCAAAGCAGTTTAAATACACCAAACAAAAACAAATAAAGAGCTCGTAGAAATTTCCAACAATGGTCACAGAACTTTTCTCACACGGACGGATCTAGGTGACTTCAGCGTAGAAATTTCAAAGAATGGTCAGCGCACTTTTCTCACACTAACTAATTGATATGTTTGAAAATTTCCAACTCAAACCTATTATAATGGAATCTACCATGGAATTTAAGTTCACAGACAATAATTCCGATAATGCTTGAGAATCAACCTCAAACCTCCCAGTGAATCTAATAATGAGAATTCAGTATTTGTTCTCCTCATGTGGTCAGCCTATCCCAGTGTCCCTGCTTTTAATTTTCCCATTAAACACAAATAAACCTAACATTCTTATCATTCACGCCACTAGAACTCCTTTGGAAGCACTTTGCTGTTCAATGAGAGATTATTTTCTGTTTAAAGCACACACACGTTAATATAGAAAATTCCGATATTGTAAAGTTCAATTCTTCAATTATTTTAATGCCAATAGATAAATTTTGCTATTTATAATAGTAATTTTGTTTAAAATTTTAAAATAAATATGTGGTTATTCATCATGTTATAATTTATAAGGGATATAGATACCTAAGATCTATATAATATTTTAAAATACAAATTTTACATAAAATCATCTTAATATTTTACATCAAATTATGCATATTCCATTCTAGGGAAACCCGGGCGACGGAGAGAGAAGATCAAGGATACACTTCTAGCAAGACTAATCACATACTGGTATAAGGGTCTCAAGCAAGACACAAAAATTTGCATAAGGGTCACACATAGTTTTCACAAAACAATTAATGCATAACACAATATGTATAGACAATCTACTAGGTTTTCAATACACAATTGATCAAAGATTCAACATACAATTTAGAACTTGGGTACTCATAACCTAGTCAACAAAGTAGAGTGAAACATGTTAAATATATGGAGTAACAATTTTTTTTAATGTAAATACGATTTTCCTCTACTAGTTATCAACATGCTTGTTTCATTTCAATTGATGTAGTCGAGGGTAGAAGAATGAGCACTCCAAAACCATGTTACTTATCATCCAGTAACACAACATGATCATTGCACAAGGAATAAGGCATTAAATCATCATATTAATATACAAAACTAATAATTTGATTTTCCAAGAGAAAACCATAAGATTGATAAGCAAAAAATGAGGTAGATTATGGAACAACACTATGGAATATATATAATATTTACATTCATAATATATAAAATAATAAAGCCAAGTTTATTCATTGTTTCAATCTAGGAGTGTCATACTATGAAAGATGTAAAGACAATATGCACAAGGGCTATTGTGACATGGCGTGTGGCATTTATGGTTTTCCTTTTAAAAGAAAATATGATGAAGATAATGTTAAGAATAGGAACAAATAGGCTAAGCTACACAAATTATAATGCTATAGAAAATAATAGAAAAACAATGTACAAGAATAGAAAATAATGCAACCACAAAAATAAAAGAAACTTGCTATAAATAATTTTCACCAATCATGACTTAAAAATCAAGCGTATTATTCAACGTACTACTAAAATCAATTTAACATAAAAAAAATGAATGAAAAGGACACAAAACACAATTAAAAATAAGTATAATAATATCATAAAAAAATAAGGATGAGAACAACTACCCATCAACAAGAACAATCTAGTGAGCGGGTTCTAACTCACGTTTTTGCAATATGAATAATTTACAAATTGAACTAAATTACTTGGTTTAGAATAGTAACATTCACTCAAAGTAAAGAAGAATAGTACATTATTTATTCAAAATCGACATCTCCCACACACCATTTCTTCACTTGTTTTATAGTAAATGACTCCAAAGAATATGTACAGAGCATTTTACTTAATAGTATATATTCAAAATTCCTTGGCTTTTATATTTACTTAGTTTGCTCTAAATTTACTAAGAAAAAATCAATAATCTTAATAATATACAGATCATAACCTAAATAGATAGTCCTGTAAATATTTATATCTTTTAATTTCCAATTTTTCATTCAATTAAAATTATGAGCTTGAGAAATAGACAAACATTTTTATTAAAGACAATAGATTTGCACATTTCCTAACAATAAGGGCATTTCATTTCTAGATTGGACTATATTTAAGATTTAACACATGTCATTTTTGGATTCAACTATGTGAGATTTGTTTTTGCATCACCAATTTGGGTCATACTTCGTGATCCATCATTAAAATGAAAGAGAGCTATAGGAAAAATGGTTTACTATAGATGAACATAGATTTAAAATAGAGAGAGGGAGGGTGAAGACTAAACGTGATTGAAGACGATGATAATACTTACAAAATAAAACAAAAAATAAGATGCAAAGAAAATTTTTTTTAAAAAAACATGTATTTATCTAAAAAATCATCTTAAAAATAAATAAATAAGCCATAAACATATATATAAAAGTTGACTTAACAACATAAACATAGAAATCTAAAGAAACCTATTATGGATAAACATAAAGAGTGTAGAATTAAAAACCATCTAAAAGGGTGTCTTTGGGCTGGAAATGCTCCAATAAAAAGTTGTTCGACAAATATAAGCTTCAAATCCTCGCTTATAACTATTTGAAATGATCTCCAATTTTGATGAAACAAAAGTCAATCTTGACTTTCTCGAGCCTCCTAGATGCGTTTGAATAGTAAGCAATTCCATGAGTATAACTAGAAATAATGCAGTCATCTAGATCTGACAATACATAAATGCAATATAAAGGGGTAATTAAATCTTTGCAAAACATTTCTTACTCTACAGATCATTAAAAATACAAACAAAGAGCATACAAGAATTTACAAATTTTCTACATGAAAATATCAACTTTTAGTTAGAATATAAGAACTACTCTCAAAAAACCTCTTGAGAGCATGGTAGAAATATGGAAATAGATTGAATAACTAAAGGAAATTTTGGGAGAAAAATCCTCAATGTCGATAAACTAAAATCATGCAAAGAATGCAAAACCAAAACTTTGAGAGGGTTATAAATATCATTAAATATTACAATAATACTTGAGAGCTTCCTAAGATTGATAGATAAATAAGGCCAGTGGGTGGGTTTATATAGAACTAAGGAGAGGATGGAGGTGACAAATCAACCAATGAGAATTGACCAGCAAAACCACCAACAATAAATAAAGTGATGAAAAATTAAATACTCCACCCTTACGAGGTGGACAATAACTCATCATTTTATCTCCTAGTTATTAAATAATTAACTCACTTTATTATTGTAAGCAATCTTAATAAATGTGTAGGAAAAACCTATAACTAAGGGAATTAAATATCCCACTAGTAAATAAAAACCTACACTAATAGGTCCTTGAGCCAAGTTTTGAAGGTCCAAGACGACGACCTCCAAAGGAGATAAGTGCTTTCATAGAGAGTGTGGCCACATAAGTAGTTTAATCTTGTTCACACTGAAAGCCATTGATTTTTCATACTCGATTTTGATAAAGGCCCTCAAAGAGGAACTATGGAATCTCAAGTTCATTATGTGCTATATTGGTTCCATGGAGCTACCCGAAGTGGGTGAGAGTCAATTTACTACTTCTTCTGGTCTCCTACATAATTCAAACTGGTAACCAGGACATGTACATTTTCTATATTCACAACTCCCCTTTTCCCAGCATTGTAGGCGAGCACTATGGATTTTCAAAGTCATGTTGGCTTGGTCTGGTGGGTCAGATTCAGAATATTATGCACTATATTTTGTATTAAATATTTTAACTATCAACTTGTGCTTTATCACAGTGGGATACTGAACCAAGGCACAATTTTCTCTATAAATAGAGAACCATAGTGGCCCCGGTTGGACCTATCATGTGAAATCCCAAGATCCCAAGCATGATCGGCATCCCCCATGGTTTGAGAATATGACCTACACCTTATAAAACCACTAGCAGCTTAGAATCAATTATGCCCGATGTAAAGTGAAATTTGTCATTTATATGTAAGAGCCTGCATGCGCTACTCGTCCTTAAAAAGCTATGTAACATTGTAATTCAATATTTTAATAAGAATAAATGGCTGTGTTATTCTTCATTATTCATTTACATTAAAGAATTAGTTTGTGTGTTCACTGTCTATTCAAATTGCAAGTAGCTAGAATTAATGTTACTAGCACTTGCACCTAAAGGAGGTTCAAGGAGTACGCTAGTAGAAAACTATATTTTTGGTTAATATGTTGCAGGGTATGTGTTTGTGCCTAGATAGGCTACAAGTTGAAATTTTTAGTGCATGTGGCTGGATTAAACACTTAATAATAAACTTGGTAAATAATAGATCAAATAAACTTATACAAATCTATAGTTTTTCCTTCAAGAAACTGAGTATTATCTAATTATGTAATATTTGCACATAGATTTAAAACTTAAAGCAATTTACAAATGAAAAAATAAAGTTTCCATGAAATTGATAGAGAACAATAAAAATGGAAATAGAATGTTCTCATCCAGCAGGCCAATTATCAAATCAATATTTATCTAGCTTTTATGTGATAACCGATATTTTGGAGGTTGCTGCCATTAAATGGGAACTAATTTACAATTACACAACACTCTTGCTAAGGTTTGGTAAAATTTTGTCACCCTTGCTAGGTTTTGCTAAAATGTTGCTTTATATGTGAATTTAGGTTAAAAAGACCTAAAAATCCCTACCTAGTTTTCCTTTCCCTATAATTTATTTCTAAGTTTTCATTGACTTGCTTCCACAATTCTAGCTATCATTACTCATTTTATTAAGACCTTTGCAACATTAAGTTACCAATCCCTTGATTCTCTCCTAATTCTCACTTAAGAAGAATATTTTGCATGTGCTTAATTAAATGGCTTAACTGAGCCCACACTTAATATATGGTTTGCATCGCTTATTATGCCTTTTCACTAATTGACATGAAGTATTTTATTAACGAATGGAACACCCATAGAATAACGGGAGGGTTGACACTTGAATCCATTTTATTTGTTTCCTTTCGGAATGATTCCATGAGTATGTGGATAGTTTTATCAAGGTTAAGTTAACTGTCGTGAACCGGCAGAAAGGGGTTAGGTGTCAATGTCATGATTTTTAAAGGGATTTTTTTAGGTCTTTGGGATGATTCAAGAGGATATATATGTGACTCTTGGAATGAAAAATAAGGACACGTGGACTCATCTCAATGTCTCCAATTGGTTTTCTATCAAAAGCTATGATTGTGAGCAATGGTATGATGACACACAACACAATCTCATGAGGATTATGTATTCTAGGACACATTAATGTTTAAAACAACTTTAAAACACATGTTTATATCATAAGTTACTCAACTGTTCAACGAAAATTTGATGGATGGTTGAATTTAAATTCTAGAATGAAATACACAAAGTTCTAGGATTATGAACTCAAGCCTCTAGAATCACCATATAACTGATGAATGTACTCCCCTTACAAAGCCTCACACACACAACTAAAGAGAGATAAACAGAAAATAAAGAAATAAGCACTTCATTTCTATTATCTAGATGAAGTGAAATTACAATACTAAGAAAATATCATGCTATAGGCACTTAGGCCTTCTGATTACAAAAATTTACAAGCAAAAAACAACGATCTGCACTACTGGAGCTCCCCTCTGTAACCAAGAGGTCTAACTACCTTAGAATGTTCTAGAAGGTGTAACCCCATGTTGGAACGAGGAATTCTACTATCGATTTCTTTCCTTAGAAGTTTTTATTTTCTATATTTTTCATTTTATATGTTTACAACTTCTCGTGGTCATAACTTTCGATCCGACCGCGAGATTTCAAATTTTAATATATATTTTTCGTGGAAGGTTTGAATTTTGTTGCTTCTATGCTTGGGAGATAAAATAACAATATTCACACTCTCTCATTCAAGGAAAACCCTAGGAACCTCAATCTTAGGTATGCAAACGAGAAAGAGATCTTGCAACA
>VDFB02278739.1:0-27773 GCA_007258455.2 Sequoia sempervirens | reverse complement strand
ATTGCTTCAACATCAATAACACCTAGTCTTTGTCATAGATACTCAAAATTTTCCTTTGGTAATGCCTTAGTAAAAATGTCTGCTAATTGATCTTCAGATCTACAAAATTCAAGGCAGATTTCTCCATTGTTGACCAACTCTCAGATGAAATGGTACCTTGTATTAATGTGTTTGCTCCTTTTGTGAAAAACATGATTTTTTGATAATGCTATTACTAACTTGTTATCACAAAAGATTGTTGTTGGTTCTTCTTGATTATGCAACAAATCTAATAAGACTCGATACATCCATATTGCTTGACATGATGCGGTAGTTGTAGCTACATATTTTGCTTCAGCTGATGAAATTGTTACTATGGATTGCTTCTTCGATGCCCATGAGACAGCTCCAGATTCAAAATGAAATATGTGTCCAGAAGTACTCTTCCTGTCATCTATGCTACCTGCAAAATCACTGTTAGTGTAACCAACCAAATTAAAATCATTAGTTTTAGAATATAAAATTTCATATCTTGTTGTTCCTGCAACATATCGCAGTTTCTTTTTCCAACTTACCAGTGAGAATCTTGAGGTGAATCCATGAACATCGAGATCAAACTAATTCCATACATGATATATGGCCTTGTAGCTATAAGATACATTAGACTGAACCAACAATTCTTTTAAACATAGTTGGATCAACATTTGACCCTTTATCTTCTTTGCTAAGTTTTGTTCCTATAGCAACTAGAGTTGACGTTGGATTGCTTTGTAACATTCTGAATCTTCTCAATACATCCTTCACATGCTTAGACTGACAAATGAAGATTCCTTTATCATATTGAACAATTTCAATGCCTAATAAGTATCTCATTAAGCCTAAATCTGTCATTTCAAATGCTTTCATTAAAGTTGACTTGAGCATGTTTGTAGACAAATCTCCACTGAAAATTAAATCATCAACATATAGACTCACAATCAAAATTTGACCTTGTTCATTGGTTTGTGTATACAATGTGGGCTCATTGTTACTTCTATTGAATCCATTACTTATCAAATATGAATCAATCCTGCTATACCATGCCCTTGGTGACTGTTTCAAACCATAAAGTGTTTTTTTCAATTTACACACTTTATTTTCATGTCCATATACCTCATATCCTAGAGGTTGCTAAACATAAACTTCTTCTTCAAGAAAACCATTCAGGAAAGTTAATTTTACATCCATTTGATAAATTTTCCAACTATTATGTGCAACTATTGCTAAAATAGTCCTAAATGTATCAAGTAGAAGCAACTAGAGAAAATGTTTCATTATATAGTCAATCCCATATTGTTGTGAAAAACCTTTTGCAACTAATCTAGCTTTATGTTTTGCAACTTTACCTTCAACATTGAACTTAGTCTTATAGACCCATTTAACTCCTATAAAATATTTACCTTCAGGTAGATCCACTAACTCCCATGTTTGATTCTTTTCAATAAAATCCATTTCTTCATCCATTGCTTTGATCCAATTATCTTCTTTCACTGCTTCTTCAAAATATACTGGATCATGAGAGAATAAAGCAAAATGTGAATACAGGTCTACATTCTCTCAATCTTGATCATATATTTATTTTAGACTTCTTGTTTTCTTACTTCTGAAGCTTGGTCTTAATGAAGCAAGTGTAGGATCTAACTCATTACTTACATTTGAATCGGGAGTAGGTTAGCCTTCATAGTTTGATGATTGACCTGCACAAAATTTCTTGGTGGAGTATTTGGTCCAGCTTGATTTGATTGACCATCATTTTCTTTTAGTTCTTCTTCACTATGAGGTATCGGTGTTCCACTTAAGACTATACTATCAATGTTTCCATCCCATGCTTCTTCCTCCTTAAATTTAACATCCCTGCTAATAATCATTTGCTTTGAAATAGGATTATACAATCTATAAGCTTTTGGTTGCTCACTATAACCGATGAAAATACACTTTTCACTTTTATCATCCAATTTCCTTCTCAATTCAGATGGCACTAAGGAATAGGAAACGCATCCAAAAATTCTAAGATGAGATACAGAATGTTTCTTACCAGTCCATGCTTCTTATGGAATTCGATCCTTAACACTCTTTGTAGGACTTTTGTTCAAGATTTATATTGCACATGCTACTGCTTCTGCCCAAAAAACATTAGACAAATTCTTGGCCTTCAACATGCTTTTGGCCATCTCCATTATGGTTCTATTCTTCCTCTCTACTACACCATTGTGTTGTGGTGTATACTTTGTTGTAAATTGTTTCTTGATACCATGATCCCTACAAAAGTCTAAAAATTCATTAGAACTATATTCGCCACCTCTATCTGATCTGAGTATCTTAATGTGTAGACCACTTTGCTTTTCAACCATAGCTTTAAACTCCTTGAATTTACTAAAGGCTTCAGACTTATGCTTGAGAAAGTATATCCAGGTTTTCCTACTGAAATCATCAATAAATATTAGAAAATATATGCTTCCACTTAAGGATGGAGTTTGCATTGGTCCACATATATCAATGTGAATTAACTCTAGTGGTGTCCTTGCTCTGTATGAACTCCTTACAGGAAAACTTTCTCTGTGTTGTTTTGCTAATATACAGTTTTCACATGAACTAGTTGGATTCTCTATGGGTGGTAAACCTTTCACCATATTTCTTTTTTTGCAACAAACTCAAACCTTCAAAATGAAGGTGACCATACCTCAAATGCCAGAGCCATGGTGGGTCTAAGTACACTATTTTGAAACTTACTTCCTCAGTTCCTTGGATGCATTCAATCCGGAGGGGGAACATCTAATTCTTGGTCATCTCAACCCTTGCAATTAACTTGTCACTAGGATTTCTATCCAAAATTGTACATATGTCTTTGTTAAAAGAAACTTTATACCTTTTTTGCACTAACTGACCAACACTCATCAAGTTATGTTTTAAACCAGGTACAAAGAAGACATCGGGAATATGTCTCTTTCCTCCATTCTTAGTCAAAATATTTATAACACCTTTCCCCATTACTAATACTTTACTATCATTTCCCAATTTCACTTCAGATTTCACAGAATCATTCAAACTAGCAAATAATCCACTAATGCCTGTCATGTGATTACTACATCCACTATCTAAAAACCATATATTATTGAAACTTTCTTGAGCAACATTACAGGCTATGAATAACCCTCCTAAGTTATTATCTGATACACCTGAGTAATTTGCATTTTGTTTATCCAGTTCTGCTTTTTTCTTCCAACATTCATTTGCTAAATGACCAAATTTCTTACAATGATTACATTGAATATGAGACTTATCAAACCTGAGTGATTGTTGTTGAAATTGATTTCTTCCTCATCCTCTGTTATTGAAACTCTGATTGGATTGATTAGTCCATTCTCCTTGATCTGGACTCATGCATCCACCTCTGCCTCTTCCTGTTCCTCTGAAATTTGACCTTCCTCTTCCTTTGCTAAATGACACTTAAAATCTAAAAGCATTCTCTTAAGAAGAATTATTATTCCTATTCATTTTGGATTCATGAGACAATAAAGATCCCAACAGTTCATCTACAGATAATTGAGCTAAATCTTTTGACTCTTCAAAGGAAACTACAATTACATCAAACTTACTAGGTAAACTTCTAAGTATCTTTTGAATCACCTTCTAATCTACAATACTTTCACCATGTGACCTCATTTGATTAACAATATTCATCACCTCAATAAAGAAATGATCTATAGATCCAGATGTATTCATATAAACATTTTCAAAACTTCTCCTTAATGTTTGTAACAAGTTTAACTACCTTTACTTTGGTTGTACCTTGATAAACAATTTATAATGCCTCCCAAGCTTGTTTGAATCTAATTGCTGCAGCAACCCTAGGGAACACTGAATCATCCATTGATTGTTGAATAATAAACAAAGCTTTAGCATCTTTTTTCTTGGTGTCTTTGAGTTGTTCTTTTTCTACCAAAAAGGCTACATGATCATGTGGTTCTACAAAACCATTCTCTACCAAATCCCATACATTCTGAGAACAAAACAATGTTTTCATCTTTATTGACCAGAAATCATAATTCTTACCAGTAAACGGCAGAATTTGAGGCTGTGTGAGGCTACTACTCGATGCCATGATTGCAAACCTATTTGCTTCATCAGTGTAATACCTTCAAACTGTGGCTACTTGCAAACAACAGCTACTTCTCCTTCTTTCCAAATATTACAGCCTTCTTCTCAGACTTCTTCTTACAGACACTGCCTTTCAAACACTTGATCTTCACTTCAATATTTGCTCAGCAACTCCAACTTCTGCGGCTGGGATCTCTGACAGCTTTCCTTTCCTTCAAAGCAACTTGCAAGACAACACAGTCTTCTATTGCTGCCCACGATCTTCTGAGCTCTGATATTTGTCTTTCAAACAGCAACAGTATCAACACAGGCTCTTCAAGCTTTCTTGTTGACAGCGAACTCTCAGCAGTCCAGACCACCAGACCTACAGCCCAAGATTTGAATGGCTCTGATACCAGTTCTAGGCTAAACAAAGGACAATACACAGAAAAACAGCAAACTCAAGAGACAGAGTAAAATTGTTGGAAATTATAATCGCAGATCTAATTATTTCCGACCATAGTGCCACCATCCCGACAACTCAGATTCCTTCCTCTGACAACTTTGTATCCTCTGTTGTGTAGTCATATCTCATCCAGCATTTAAGACAAGGATTTGAACAAGATTTCATCTGATTTACTCCAAACTGCTCACTGCCACTTCAACCAGCTTCGCACGTTTTGTGGGTGATTTAGAAAATATTATTTTATGATGTCTTCTCTCTCACCTTATGCATTGAGCATTCTATATAATGGTTGAACATAGTTTTGCTACGCACTCTCTCAGCAAAGTCCAGCTCCACAGAGTTGTAGGAAGTTATAAGTTTGATGTTGTAAAATCTGTGAGTTGTATGAAGTTGCGCTTTAAACTTCAGAAGAGTTGAAGCTCAAAATGATAATATGTATATTTTTGTTATGATCAAATATAAGTTATTATACTTGTTTCCCTTTTACTGCCCCTGTTCCTATAAGTGGTATCGTGAGTTATGTCGTCGCCCACTCGCGTAGAGTTCTTTGTGGGCTTTGTGCCTAATAATCTATCATGTATTGCGCCTAAGAAATAAGTTGTTGGTGTCCGCATGTCTCAAAGCTTCTAGGTTTGAAAAGGTGCGTATGTGGTCTGATGGCTGTTGAAAAAGGTCGCAATTCAACAATGTGTGGAATGGTGTAAAGAGTGAGAAATTTGTAGAAGAAAAGTCCGTTGCTATTTGTGAAGAAGCCAAGAAATGAAGTTGTTGTAAGTATGGCTATAGAAGTAGTTGTTTAACAAAGAATTTGTGGGTCTGTCAAGTCTATCCAGTCAGGATTAAGTCACCATTTCATGGAAGGAAACGTAGTTTTTATTGGAGCTATTTGAATGTAGAAAGCTTCCGCTGTCACTTTTATTTTGGCAAAGAACGTCATTGTCAAAGAAATATTGAAGCTACTCATTTGCATACGAGGAAGTTGCATAAGGTCTGTGGTCTAGAGAGAAGCTGCTATATGTGTTTTGTATTATTTGCAGCCTACTAAAAGATCTTGGAGAAATCTTGCAGTAAAAAGATTATGGAGTGTTGCAGTTTGAAGTCAGAGAAGCCAACAAAGAGGCACAAAAAAATTTCAAAGCTAGTTGTTGCAAGGAGGATTTCATAGTCCGTCAGAGAACAAAGTCGTTGTTGTTAAGCATCGCTGAAAGGTTGTATAAAAGAGAAGAATGCAGATAACAACAAGAAAGAGGAGTTTCTAAAGGAGATAAAAAAAATTAGAGGAGGATACCAGTTTGCATTAGTTTCCCCCATCATGTGAATTTGTGGTCATCTAAAGCCCACCAGTTTGTGGTAATTTGAAACCACCGTATGATAGTCGGTAAATTCAAAACCACTTGTTTGCAAGGTTTGAGAATAAGGCCAACTGAGCCAATTTAATGCTAGGATTCCCGAGCACTAGCAGTCTGACTCTATGGGAGGTGTTGAAGAAAAAAAAATGTATCTCACATCTGAACCTACAATGCATTGGTTACAAGGTTGGCTAGAGTTCATGGGTAGAGCATCCCGGAGAGCATCATGTGATTTTCAGGTTTGATTCCTAAAAGTTGAAGATTGAAGATTGTAGATGTCAAAACATCACCTAAAGAGACCAGAAAAATCAGAATCAGAGTTGCTATTGGGGTGTGAATGTTGGAAATTATAATCGCATCTACTCATTTAATTATGCGCGTTGATTCTGACAACTCTGTATCCTCTGACAACTTTGTATCCTCTATTGTGTAGTCATATCTCATCCAGCATTTAAGACAAGGATTTGAACAAGATTTCATCTTATTTACTCTAGACTGCTCACTGCCACTTCAACCAGCTTCACACATTTTGTGGGTGATTTAGAAAATATTATTTTATGATGTCTTCTCTCTCACCATATGCATTGAGCATTCTATATAATGGTTGAACACAGTTTTGCTACACACTCTCTCAACAGAGGCTAGCTCCATAGAGCTGTAGGAAGTTATAAGTTTGATGTTGTAAAATCTATGAGATGTATGAAGTTGTGTTTTGAATCTGAGAAGAGTTGAAGCTCAAATGATAATATGTAATATTTTTGTTATGATCAATATAAGTTATTATGTCGGTTGTTTTACGCTCTGTTGGGGAATAATTTCTCCCACGTGGTCAAACTTCTAGACCCTTCTACCATCGACCTCCAGACCACGCATGTGATTTTACTATTCTATATTCTAGAAAACTCCAAAGAGCTCTATAAACACAGGTGGATGCAATGTTGTTATTCACTCCCAAATGGAGTCCAGCTCCACAGAGCTGTAAGGAGTTAGAAGTTGTATGGCTGTATGTTTGTGAAGGAGCAGAAGCTCCAAGTTATAATGATAGTATGATAAGAATGAGCAGCAGCTCATAAGGTGGTTGTAAGAATCACTGTAATGTGTTTTGATTATCTAATATAATCTGTGTTTGTCATTTTAGTCTGCTCTATCCTCTCCCCTGTTTTCTACATGTGGTATCAGAGCCGATGGTGAACCTGAAGAGAAGCTAAAAATGCCACTATTTTGTTTGTGTTAGATGATTGGAATGTAGATGCTAAAGAAATCATTGTAAAGGTGTTTGAGGTTTCTGTTTGGATCGCAGTAGTTTTAGTCAAGTCACTGAAGCCGCCAGAGAAGCCGTTGAAGAAAAGGCTGTCAATCAGGTATGAAGGTTGCAGAATATAATTCATTGCAGTCTGAATACATTGTCAGAAATTTGATGGCAAGGAAAAACTGTCGCAGCAGTTAAGGGGAGATTCGCAAGAGGCTCGCAGCCAAGAAGAACATGTGTCTTGAAGGTTGTCATGTAGAAATAATAGAAGACGCCAACTGAAAGAAACTGAGATTGTAATGAGAATTAGTGGTAGAAATTAGGGGCGAGTGTTGGGGAATAATTTATCCCACGTGGTCAAACTTCTAGAAGAGAAACTTCTAGACTCTTCTGCCACTGACCTCCAGACCATGCATGTAATTTTACTGTTCTATATTCTAGAAAACTCTAAAGACCTCTATAAATAGAGGCGGATGCAATGTTGTTATTCACTCCCAGATGGAGTCCAGCTCCGCAGAGCTGTAAGGAGTTAGAAGTTGTATGGCTGTATGTTTGTGAAGGAGCAGAAGCTCCAAGTTATAATGATAGTATTGTAAGAATGAGCAGCAGCTTATAAGGTGTTTGTAAGAATCACTGTAATGTGTTTTGATTATCTAATATAATCTGTGTTTGTCATTTTAGTCTGCTCTGTCCTCTCCCCTGTTTTCTGGCATAAAAATGAGATAGAAACGTATGCTACAGCATACACTATATCTTTATTGATCTATTTCTATTACATATGCCTCAGCTATTTATAGAAGTCTTTTGGAAGCGGAGAAGATAAGATGAACAACGTGGAGCGAGAAGTAGAAGGATAACCCTGACAGATTATTAACTGCGAAAATATCAGGAAAAACATATCTTATCAACGTAGTAAAGACTGAGGCAATGAAGTCAAGCAGACTTAATGGTAGTCGGTGGAGGAGATCAGATTTAGTCTTTAATGATGGTAGGTGACGGTGCATGAAATTACTCTTTTCTCCAACAATAACTAAATAAAGTGATATAAATAATTCTTTCATATCCCCTATATATGAACATGAGGATAGCATGGATCAAAAACATTGAAAACATATGTTTCATAGGAGATGTGTTCAGAGGTTAAATACTAAATCTACAATTAAGCTACAATTTTTATTCCATAACGGCATCTACTTATTCTGCAGAGTTCAATGCAGCTCTTGAACAACATGCAAGTGCATTGCGGTTGCCTCCATGGATTGGTTTAGGATCTAGGAAAAAGTTTTATAGGAAAACCATTACATGGGAGAGGAGGGAATGGATCTGCCGATACTTTTTCGTTTGAATCAATTGGTGTAAAACTCGAGAAAGTCTTAACAAAATGATGCACGAATAGTAATATCTCTGTCTTCGAAAATTCCCATCCTGGGCATGTTCGTAGGCCTGCTGAAAAGGGTAAGAATGTATATGGAGCAACATGCCTACCCTCATCATTGAATCGTGAAGGCATGAATTTCTCTGGCTCACTGAAGTACTCTTCTTTCACATTCGTGCTATAACTTGTCCATAAAAGCTGTTCAAGTCATACATGGATGCAAAAACCATAATGGGTTCAGATTGAAGAAATATATTAAGGTTTGAAGCATAAAAACATAAATCTTCGGTAAAAATGATGAATATTCGTTAGAAATATAGAGCTTACTTTCCATCCTTTTGGAATTATATAACCCTCGTAATGAATATCAGTGATGGCCTTGCGAAATGTTCCAAAACCTGGAGGAAGCATGCGCATTGTTTCTTGAGTAGCTTGCCAGGTATATTTCATTTCCTTAATATCTTTCCAGCTGATTTCTTCTCCATCCTCCTTATTTGAAAGAATTCCCATTTGTTCTGGTACAAACATATGACAAAAAGTATATATGTTGTTAAAGTTCTTTATTGCAGTACAGCATCTCTGAAATTATGATAAGAAAAGGAAATTTGGTTGTGACGGATTAGCTAGTTTACTTTGTAATTTTGAAGAGTAAATGACTATTAAAATAATTAAATTTTGAAAAATAAGTATAATCTAGTTTTGTAGTTAATTCATTTTATTTAGAACATTAATTTGGGATGAAGATAAGTAGGGAAGCAAATTTTGAATAGGGTGTGAGGGAAAGGCTCGGGAGGAATAGAAGAAAAGGGTGAGAAGATGGTATTGGAATATTTTTTTAGTCAATTATGATGATGATCTTGTAGATGATTGGACCTAGCCACTAAAAACGAGGAAGGAAAATTTTGATATAAAATAAGAAGTCTTCATAAACAATATGTTGCACCCATTCACCCAATTTTCATGATAAGATAATAAGAGGAGGAAACACCTGACCCACATCTAAAAACACAAGGAATTCAGCAAACAATGGACATTTTCTAAAATTGCCCAAAATGAATCTAGAAATCTGAAGGGTGTTGAGGCACCAATGTTGGATGTTGTTGTTGTGAATGAGAACTTTGTTGCACAGAGTTTTGTGGTTGTTTGCAAGAAAGCCAACAAATATCATTGGAAGTAGCTTCATGAAAAGGGTTGTTGCCCTTTCGGTGACCTCAAACACCCATCTAACATACCTTCTCCTATGTGAGAAAAAGCGAACATAAAAAGAATGAGAGTCTATTTAGTCACCCTACAAAAGAATTTTCAACTACGAAGAAATGTCGCCACAATGTTTCTACAAGCATGAACAATTGAAGACTACCTAGGAAGGAAAGTAAACAATTATATATAACAATTAGTATACCTTCCCTCTTCTGGAAAGCAAAAAAAAAACAGTAAAATGATTAGCAGGGTATTTGGCATACCTTGAACAACTTTTTCATAGCACTCCGGATTGGAGGACAAGAGCTTAAATAGCAGCGTAAGAGACGAAACTGTGGTCTCATACGATGCATGAAGTACCCCATGGAAGTTGTCGAGGATCTCATTCTCTGTTAATGGATTCCCTCTTTCATCTCTGAATGTAAGCAAGACGGAGAGCAGATCATCATCACTAGACGCCATTTCTGAACGTAACTTGGCTCTTCTATTCTCTATTAACGAAGAGAGAATTTGATCAATCTCGGCGCGAGCTTCACGGGCCCTGCGAAAACGAGTTCCTGGAAAGTCTAGCGGAACAGACATCACACCAAGAAGAACAGTTTCCAAAAGATGAAAAAGCCGGCTTCTCACTCTCTCATCACGTAAATCAAAAAACAAAGTAGCTGCAATGGTAAAGACGAGCTCTCTCACTAGAGGAAGCATCTTCACTTGGGTTTCTCCCATCCATTTTTCATGGATATGGCGTTGGATTTCCAGACTCATTTTGGGCATATACTTCTGTAATGCTTGAGGGCCCAGAAATCGGGCTAGTACAGCACGTAAGATGCGATGCTCTTCTCCACTTTTGGACCCGAGTGAGTCCTTCCCAAAGAGCTGCATGAAAGAGTCTGGCCATGACATCTGCACCAGCTTCCCCTCGTTCGACAGAATCAAACGGTTTCCTGCTGGCCCGCATAGTACTACTGTGGGATGCCCAGTTAAGGATGTCTTGAAAACAGGCCCGAATTTCTTCACTCTCTCATCGAAAAACTGTTGCGGTGTTTCCGATCGAAGCGACTTCAAGAATTGTCTTGTCTCTCCAATCAGAGGCAGGCCTAGGTTACCAGGGGGGATTTTTAGGGAGGACTGGCGTTGAGACCTATGGAAAGAGAGAACAGCAATTACAACAATGGTGGAGATAATAATGGAGAGAATTGTAGGGGAAGAATAGAGTTGAATGAAATGGGCTATATCTGAGGCTGTGCTTGTTGAAGAATTGAAGCTATCCATTTGGGCAAATAGTATTGAGCTTACCTGCGATTGAAGAGAGCATGAACGATAGTATCGATAATATAGGATGAACTCCTGGTCATGAAAGGTCGGTTGATTCTTCAGTCATATTATATTCGCAGCCGGAGACGCCGCCCATGATTCTTCCAACAATATTGTTGGATCGTGCCAAGTATTTAGCTATGGCTTCTCAATTATTTCCTCTCGCATAAGCTTCAAAATTATCGACAATAGAAAGACTACCAAAAAAAACATATTTTTATATTTTAAATATTATTTTTGGTAAATTTTAAGATGGATATATTTAAAATGGCTATACTAATTCATATGTTTTATTCAGGGTGGTGGTAGATAGAATGTCGTGGGTTACAAAGACATTAGGTTAGATGGATGACATGATATATGATGTTAGAATATTGAAGACGATCTTATAATGAAGATTATATGTAAATTAAATGATTGAGTTCAGAGAAGGTGATGTGTGTGATACGAGTCCAACATTCATCATAATACACTTTGAGTGGGTTTAAGTATAACAAAGGTAGAAGAAATTGTCACCATCCTTTTCCTAATATATCGTTTGAAGCTTGGTTGATGGCAGTGAGCCCTACTTCTAAGGGTGGTAGTGGAAAGAGAGCATTAGAGGAGGTGAAGGTAGAGGCAAACGCCATTGTAGATAGAGGAAGGTTAAACATAGATAAGGTTTTAGATCATTTTGTGGACTATATTTTAATGGAACTTTGTCAATCCAAAGCTAAGAATATGGGTGCTAATGCTATGGGGCCTAAGAAAAGATATTGGTAAGGATGAGAGTCTAGAGATTAGAGAGGCTATGGTATGTATGATGATTGACTTCAAATAGTCAATTAGTAGAAGTAATATATTGACATTTTATGGTCATTATCTTATGCGAATATGTTGTCATTGGTGGGCAATACCTTGCTTTTGCATGAGGATTGTGAGAATTTGAGAGACTAGGTTGATTTCCACATAGATTGAGTTATTGAGAACATTAACACAATTATAAATAACCAAGAGAAATGATATCAATGGATGAGAGAAATAGGCATAGCCTTACATGTGGATCTTCATGCTAAAACATCTCGACATGTGAAATTTGTAACACACATAGTAGAGTACAACCTTTTGTATTATGGCTTCCTCTTTTTTCTAAGCACTCATTTTGTTCTTAGAAACGATATATCCCCTACACCTATAATTATAAATATCAAGAAAATAAAATATAAGGTTTTGTTGATGTGTTTATCAAGTTGGCATGATACGTTGTTCTTTCTAAGAATGGATCTAGTAAACTATGTTTTATTAGAATTAGATCAAATGTTTATAAATCATAGATAAAGTTGAACCTTAGATTCGTCATAAAAATTTATATTATTATATGTTAAATATTTTTAATATGTTCTTTACTTTAAATGAAAAATATCAAACTATAAAAGCTATCTATAAAAAATTTAAAATTAAATGAAAAGAAATCATTATAATTTTATTTTTTAAAATAAATAAATTATTTATTTGACATCTCAAATATATAACAATTTCAATTGTTTTAATAAGTGTTTTATTATTATACTTATTCTAATAGTTTTACTAACTAAAAATTATTTTGATTTAATTAAATCATCAAAAATTATTCATAAGTTTCTAAAAAGTAAAGTTAGAAAAAATATTTCTTTTAATCTTTTATTTAAATTTGTTTATTAAATATTTCAAATATATAATTATTTATTTAATGCGATTATTTTAATGATTTTAGTCACTAAAAAAAATTAATTATAAATAACAATATATTAAATCATAAAAATTATACTTCAATTTTCAAAAAATACAATTAATGTAAGTCTACTAACAAGAAATTAATAAACTATCTCAAAACATTTTGCAAGATTGCCTGCGAAATCGAAAGAAAGTGAACCGCGCCGCAATGAATCAAATTTGTGGGGTGGTCAGATACTCACCCGTGCTCAATCGCGTTTTCTCCGCCAGTTTCTATTTTCCTTTTCATTTTTGTGTGTGCTGTTTCTTCTCCTTTTCCTTGGTATGTTTCCTGTGGTTGTGTGCTGGTGATCCCTGCTAGTTGCGTAGGGTTCCGACCCTCCTTCATTAATGGAGGAGGGATCGGGTCCTCCATTATCGAATCCTTTCGAAGGGTCTTGTAATCCCAGTGACCCCCCTCCCAGAGTCATGCAGAAGTCTTTCAAAGAGGCCCTAATTGACGACGGCGATGCGATCCCGGGAGAAGCTAATTTCGTTGTCGAAGGCGCTGACGATGGTGATGCTTCCACTGAAGGTAAGTCCCCCTCTCTCGCCTCCAGGAACTTAATCATTTCTTTGAATAAAAATCTGAAATATGTTATCTCTAGCGAAAGATCTAGATTAAAAAACACTGGTATTTTCTTTGCTGCTCTGGATGCTGGAAAAATACCGGCCAGAAAGTTTCTTGACTCCTAGCTCGCCAGAATTTGGGGGGGCAAATTTGGTATCCATGTTAAATTCTGCCGAATGATCCTTCGTGGGCTACTTTTCATCGTGGTGGCAAATCAAAATATGCAAAGTAAAGCTTTGGAGAAGCCTTACTGGAATGTGGGCGGGTGCACCTTCCGTGCCCTGTCTTGGTCTCCGATGGCCATCGCTGAGGAAGTCATAGCTCTATCGGCCCCAAGGTGGGTCACGATCAAAAACCTTCCTCCTGAATTCTGGCGCTTAATTCTTCATATTCTTGCACCGATCGGGGCAGTTGTTAAAATTGATGAGACTAATTTAACTCTTCCCAATCTGGATGCACGGGCTCTAATCTCCGTGACGCCCGGCATTGACTTCCCTGAGAACATCGTCATTAAAGAAGACAACAATCAAATTGTCTGTCCTTTGGAATTTCTTGGTGGCATCAGCGCATGCTACCTATGCCGTAGGGAAGGACATATAAGAAAAAACTGTCCCTTAATAAAGAAAAAAACTAACGCTGCCTCTCCCAGCGAGATGCGCAACCCTGACACTTTAAATTCTCAAAATCGTAATCCTGTCCCTTCTAGCAATCATGAATTGCCCAAGGCTGCTGGTGTTGGGGAAAATGATTTTGACCCCGACCCCCAGACTACCCACCCATGTCCGCATTCATTCCCTCATGAGGCAAAAGTACCCGGGGCGTTGAAGGGTGATATTTCAGGACCTGGGTCCACTCTCGGTCTTCCCGAGTTTCCCTCGAAAAACCCCTTTGACATCCTCAACCTGGACGGGGTTGATTCTCCTCTGGCGGATCTTGGTCCCTTCATGCCTGCCAAGGAGGGTGGCAAGAGCCCTAAGTCTTGCTCGCTTGTTCAATTCCCTATTAACAACCCAAATGCTTTGGAAAAATTAAATGCTCAGCAATTGGCGATTAAGAAAATAAGACTGAGAATTCAGGAAAATCTGGCTAATAGATACATTGCTGATAATACTTCCGTGGTGTCAGATTATCCGGTTAATAGACCTCCTGAGGCTACCAACCCTAGGAACTTCGATTGTGGGGGAGACGAAGGTTTGGGTAGTGATCTGGGTGGGAGTATCAAGGATGCTCCACGGTACTCTGATAACTGCATAGCTCTGGCGGCCAAACAATCATTCGACCTCACCCCCGATACTGCTCTCGCTCCCGATGCTATGCCTTCTTCAGATCTGCTAGAGGGAGTATCCTCTGATATCCCCCTCCAGACCGCTCGTCCTACCTCCACCCCCCCCACAGTGGTTGTTCCCGAGGTTTTGCACCCTTTGGTGACTGACCTTGCTAATGCCCCCGCTCAACGAAATGCTACTGTCAAGGAGGCCTCCCTTGAAGAGGACAAAATGGATCCTGACTCAAAAACTGAGATTAGTGCCAAGTCTCAATGCACGACTTTTAAAACCCAAAAAAATGGAGATCCTGCGGATAACATAATCTGTAATAAAAAGGAGGTTATCGCTGTGGAGAATGAGACCACTGCCCCAAAACCAAGGAATGGCCCCGGAAGGCCAAGAAAATTTAGCAATACCCCAATTGGGGGGAAAAAGATTGTGTTGTCCAAAAATAAAAGAAAGAAAACTAGTACTGTAATTCAGCCCCCAGCTCTTAAAAAGCTGGAGATGGAGGAAAAAGTTCCTAAATGTTTTGAGCTCTTCAAAAGCGGGCAAGAAGAATCTCCAATATTAACTGAAAATGAAGGTTAATTGCATTTCCTGGAATGTCAGGGGCCTGGAATCCCCTGACAGAAAATACATCCTAAGGAGATTCTTAAATCAGGAAAAGGATAAAGATTTTGTTTTGCTCCAAGAAACAAAAGCCACTGGTTTCACCCTGGAAACAACTTTAAACTTTGTCTGGAAAGACTCCATTTTCTTTTCCACTGCCCATGAGAAAGGGAGAGGGGGGGCTGCCATTCTGGTCTCCAAGTATTGGGCTCAATGGGTCTCTGGTCATGGCTCCTCCCCCTGTAATAGATTAGCTTGGGTCACCTTTGTTAAAGATGGCGATATCTTTGGGGTGTGCTCAATCTATGCTCCGAACGATTATAGAGATAGGATCAAGTTGTGGATGTGGGTGACCAATCTGCAAGAGATCCCTTGGATTATGGGGGGAGATTTCAACATGATCGAGCAGTTGGAGGATAAATGGGGAGGTGTTGACATGTCCTGGAAAGGAAATGAGAAGCATTTCTGGCTAAGGGCTAAACATAAGCTTAGGCTGATTGACCCTTTGGAAGGGAATAAAAAAGAGTCAAGAGAGATATGGTTTACGTGGTGTAATGCGCAGAAATGCAGAAACAGGATTTATTGCAAGCTAGATAGGATCTATGCCAATAAAGACTTCTTCTCTTTCAAACCAAGCAGCAACGGTGTCTTGGTGCAAGTCTGTCCTTACACTCTGTCTGATCACCATCCAATTAAAGCTAACTTATCTTCTTCCGATGGTGGTCTGATTAGATCGGAGAGGAAAGACTCTTTTATTCTCAACACTTCTCTATTAAAAGATCCTGACTGCCTTGATGCCATCTTATCTCTCAGGGAAATAAATAGATGGATGTTAAAAGACTGCTCTTACCTCGAGAGATGGAATAAAAATGTGCAAGGGTGGAGGAAACTCTTCCAAACCATTGGTAAGAAAAAGGCCCTAGACAGAAGGAAAGAGGAAAGCTCCCTCCAGGATAGGGTCTTTGAGGCGGAATCCAACCTTCAAAAGGATCCGGAGAGCATGACCCTTTGTGATGAGTTGATCCTGGCCAAAAACGATCTTAGGTATCTTCAATCTCAGAAAATTCAAGGTCAGAAAGTCAGAGCCAAGCTGAACTGGCTCAATTGCGGAGACAAAGGATCCAAATTCTTCTTTAACTATTTAAGGGACAAAAATTTAAAAGAGCAGATTGCGCAGATCTGGGATGGCTCCCAAATGGTCTCCTCGCAGGATGGGATTATGGAACAATTCCGAACTTTTTTCCAAGATCTCTTTACCTCTGAAGATGGGAGTCAGGACAGTGCAGAGGCAAGGTCTTTCATCAAGAATCTCATTCCTAAAAAGATTGCTGATGATGACCTTGCCAGACTTGATTCTGATATTTCAAAAGATGAGATAAAAAATGCTTTGCTCTCCATGAGCAATGATAAGTCGCCAGGCAGCGATGGTTTACCTGTGGAATTCTATAAAACCTTTAAAGATTGGATCTGTGATGACTTGTTTCATGTGTATAAAGAGGCCCTAAGAAAGGGATCTCTTGGTAAGGAGATAAACAGAGGGATTATCAAGCTGATCCCAAAAGGAGGTGACAAGTCTTTGGTCAAAAACTGGAGACCTAACACCTTACTTAATGTCTCTTATAAGATCCTGGCCAAAGTTATTGCTTCAAGACTGGTCAAGATCCTGCCAAAGTTCATTACTAACACTCAAACTGGTTTTATTAAAGGTCGGTATATTCTGGAAAATTTGATTACGAGCTGGGAAGCTCTTGAGTGGGCTAGACATTCTGGGCAACAAGCGGCTATGCTGCTTCTAGATTTTGAAAAAGCGTATGATCGGGTGGAGTGGTCCTTCCTAAGGACTGTCCTTCAAGCTTTTGGCTTCCCCGATAATTTCTGTAATATGGTGAACACCCTTCTAAGTGATGCCTCTGCTCAAATTGACATCAATGGTAAGCTCTCAAATGAGATTACCCTAGAGAGATCAATTAGACAGGGGTGTCCTCTTGCCCCAGCTCTTTTTGTTATTGCTTCTGATGCTCTTTTCTACCTTTTAAAAGACGACTCTTTCTCCCCCAAAATTAGGGGAATCAGACTCCCTGACCACAGTGACCTTACTAACGTGCAATTTGCTGATGACACCTCCATTTTTGTGGAGATGGAGCACTCCAATCTGGATTCTCTGATGAAAAAATTAGACCTCTATTGTAGTGCTTCTGGAGCCAAAATCTCTAAAGCCAAATCTACTTTTCTTGGTTGGAAGGAGAATCCCCCCGACTGGTTGCCCAGATATGGCCTCCAATGGGGTGGCCCTAACAAATTGGTCAGATATCTGGGAATTCCTTTTGCGGTCAACCCCAACCTCAAAGAAATGTGGAATTGGGTCAGAGACAAAATTGAAAAAAAATTAGGGAGTTGGAACAGGCAATATCTTTCGCTTGCTGGCAGAATTCAAGTGTGCCAAAAAATTCTCTCCTCTTACAGTGTTTACTTTGCTTCTGTTTGGTTTTTTTGCAGTTACCAAATTAATGAAATTCAAAAAAGAATTAGAGATTTTCTCTGGTCTGATGGGAAAGGCAGGAGGAAGAGGCACGCGGTGAAATGGGAGTGGTGCTGCCTTGGGAAGCTCCAAGGGGGCATTGGTCTGAAAGATCTAAAAATTCAAGGAATTGCCTTGGCTGCTAAATGGATTCTTAAATCCCTGAGTGGCCAAGAACCGTGGAAAGTCCTCGTCAGAAGCAATATTCAGATGGCGGTTCCCAAACGGGCCAAAGCGTGGAAGGGGCTGCCCCTAAGTGATATCCTTCTTAATAATCACTCTATGATTCCGGCTGGGTCTTCTGTTTTTAGGAGTATCTGGAAGGCTTGGGAGTTAATAAAACACAAAGCCCAGCTTAAGACTTGTATTGTAAAGCTTAAAAGTAATCATTCTTGTCAGCCCTTCAGCTCCTTATGGTGGAATCTGGAGCATTGCAGCAAACCCCTCGCCCTTCTTCAAGGGTGCTCGGCGAAAAGTTGGAATAACAAAGGTATCAAGACGTTTGAGCATATTCTTACCAATGGTTGCTTGAAAACCTGGAATGTCTTAAGAGTTGAGTTTGACCTCCCTGCTTCCACTATTAGGACTTATTCTTTGATTCAGGAGGCTTGTAGTAATGCAACCTTCCCAATTGATGGTAATAAAATTCTTGATCTAGATACTGACATTGTTTGGTGTGATGGCTCCACGATTGGAAATGTGAAAGCTAAGACAATTTATAATGAACTTCTTGATTGCAGCTCTGTTATTAATCATGTAAATTCTTGCCGGGATTTAACCCTGGGAACTGATGATTGGCAAAAACATTTAAGTCTGATTTGGCATAAATCCATAGAGCCTAAAAAGGCTTGCTTCAGGTGGCTTGTTTATTTGCAGAGAATTCCTTTTAAAGCTAACTCTGGTGAACTTGAAGTTTGCAGCATATGCAGGGTTCCAGAATCTTGTAAGTATATCCTTTTCAAATGTTTATATGCTCAGGAAATCTGGAGGTTGTTTTTTCACAATATCAATGTTTGGAATAATGATGGTAAAATTCTTTGGAAGGAAATTATGTTTCCTACTTTTAAGATCAGTAAAGACTGTAAACTTGTCTATATTTGGCTAACAAATGAAATCTTGTGGCACATTTGGAAAGTGAGAAATGATAGTAAGTTCATGGGTATGAAGAGGGAACTTACTGAGTTTCATAAGAAACTCACGTTCCTCAATGTTGCTATGCAGATTTCGGCTCAAAGGGAGACCTCTCCAAATAATTTGCTGTGCCACGTAAGGGATGAAACAAGGGCCATTAACAGAGATCCTTGGTCGTGTAGGCAGCCGCTCCACCTAAAAGGAGACGAATCTGACTGGCTTTGCAGGGTGTTGGAAGTTCTCCAAAAGGAGGTCAACAGCATAGATAGAGATGCAGATTTGGTGCAGCTTGATGGTGATCCCACTGCTGATCCCAATCTGAATATCGCTGATGGTGATGTCCCTTAGTATGATTCCCAAGCCAAACTTTATGCTGATAATAGTTCCTCCAGGATGCCTACCCAGAATGTGAAGGATGTTCAGATTCCCGAGTGCAGCTGATTTTTTCTCTCCTTGGTGCTTGTTCAAAATGTGGATGTATCATAAGGGAAGATTCCTAGTTCTTGCTGAGGTGTCAAGATGCTGATTCTGACTTCTGTTCCAATCTTCTTTAAGCTTGTGATGTAGTCTTTCTGTCCCTAAGCATTTTTCAGCGGATTGTATTCGGTGCTTTATTGATATCTCCAGTGGACTGTTTGCTTCGGCCCCTGGGGTCTGTTATGTGAAATGCTACGCCTACAACAGTTGTAATTGGTTACTCTATATTTAATTAAAAAATATAACAATAAAATTGATCAA
The DNA here is from genome assembly GCA_007258455.2 of Sequoia sempervirens. Classification (NCBI taxonomy): domain Eukaryota; kingdom Viridiplantae; phylum Streptophyta; class Pinopsida; order Cupressales; family Cupressaceae; genus Sequoia; species Sequoia sempervirens. The sequence goes on along the minus strand of VDFB02278739.1, from coordinate 8,162 downwards.
TTAGATATATTAGCCACCAAAATATTAACCACTATGTGGAAGCAGCTACAACCTATCATGGCTTGAAGTTGGCTCAAGTGAAAGGTTACAAGAAAGTGTGGCTTGAAGGGGATTCCCTCAATATTATTAATAATTTGAAGAATTGTGCTACCCCTTCATGGACTATTGAGCCTTTGATTATGGATGCTATTGATATCCTCAAATCCTTCGACGAGTATTATATTTCTCATATTTTGAGAGAAGCTAATGGATTAGTTGATGTTTTCACTAATCTTGGTGTTAGGGGTATTAGGGAATGGGGTGTAAGCGACCCCCTCCCTATGGAAGCTATTGCATGTATTAATCATGATTGTCAAAATAGCTAATTTGGTTGATGACATTTTAAGGCTCAGGGCATGCATGACTATTTTCATGTGGCGGGTTATTATGTGGAGTGATGGTGAGCTAGATATGGATCGAGTCGATGGTACCAAGTTTGATTTCCGTATGGGACAAAACTCTAGGCTCATTATTTTTCCCTACCATAATTTTGTTGTCACATGGATTGTGGGTATTCTTTGGTTTTCCTTCTCAAGGTTTCTCCTCATTGCTTTCAAGGTTCTCAAACTTCTTGGCTCTACAAACTCTGGTGCAATGGGTGGTGATAGAAATCGCGCGGAGCCTTTCTCCTGTGATATTGTTAAGAAAAATGAGGAGGTGTGGCATGTTTTAGAGAAAGGTGGGCTAACTCCTTATCTGGAAAGGTTGCATGGAAACAATCTGCAGGCAATGGTTTTGTTTGCTAAAGCTTCAAACAACAGGGTTTTGAAACTGGGTGGAATTGAATTTGATGTGAATGAGGATTTTATAGCCAATATCATTGGGTTGTCTACAGATGAAAAGAAGGTTTACAGAGAAAATAAGGAATCACAGGCGACCATGCAAATATTTTTCAAAGGGAATGAAGCACAAGACCTTAAGATGGCTAAGAGTGGCGGGTACCAACACAACTCGCTCAAGGTGCTTTGGGGGGATGTGGTTGAGGAAATTATGAGGTATATTACCATTTAAGGTCATTTCTCTATGGTAAATGCTTACCATTTTGTTTTGCTTAATCATTTTTTCCATAAAAAGATAATTTCTTTTCCTTTTTATCTCTTAGCATCGCTGGATTATGGTCTAAAGGACCACAAAAGGAATCCCAAAAATCCGGTGTTGCATGTGGGGCTCATTTTATTAATTTCTAACTATGCTAAAGCTTTTAAGGTGTATAAACCAATTGCTACTCATAAGGGTAAGCAATAGAAGCTAGTTGTGGAGTATGAAACGGTCTCTGAAGAGGAGCTGATTATAAAGAAAGGGAAAAAGAGGAAACTTGTCCTGGAAGAGGAGTCAGCTTCTGAGGACATGGATTATGTCCCAGATTCTCTTGCCTCCATGGAGGTGGCTTCACAACCCCCTTAAGTGGGTAAGTCTATAAAAGGGGTGTCGAACCCTAATAAGGGCTATGAGACCTACAGTGAGGACAATGTCATTGAAAAGCCGAGTAGATGCCTGAAGGATAAGGCTGAATTTGTTGGTGAGGTGTCCTCGCCACCCCCTGTTTTGGGGTCTAAGCCTAAGAAGGATCCAAAAGCGAGTAGTAACAAGAAATTGGCTGTTAGGTCTACGAGCCAATTGTTCGAGATGCAAGCTACTTCTCCCCTTAAGGTGGCTGGTGGGTAGGATGCTATGGAGTCCCTGGGTGTGGGATTGGATTTGCAGAAGGGATGGAAGTCTATTGCCGAGGATATTAATGAATCCATTCAGAAAATTCAAATTTCGGTTGTTGCCGGTAAGGGTAAGGACATTTGTGTTAGCCAGGACAAGGTAAGCTCCTCCTAGGAGGATGATGTTGTGGGTAAGGGTGTTTTTAATATTGACCATGAAGATATTTCTGATGTTCTTGGGATGGCTAGAGAGGGTTTCATTGTTTTGTTCAAATTGCTTAAATGGGTGTTTCATGAACTTAACATGACCAATGTTAAAGTTTGGGGTGCATTGAGTAAAGTTGGAGAGTCTTTGGTTCAAAATCAGATTGATGAACTATTTCACTCTTTGAAAATTGTGGCAGATGAAACACTAAAGATGAAGAAAACTCTTGAGGAAATAATTCTCACCTTGGAGGACCAAATGGAGAGAATTTGTGCTAATCTAGAGAAGGGTGGGGAGGGGACTAAATTTGTGGTGAATTTTGAGTCTGTTGGCATTTCCTCTCCTTTTGATAGTGCCAAGAAACGCAAGGAGATTGATCCTGGTGAGGGTATTGGTGTTGGTGGTAGGCTTATGGAGGAAGATGTTTCTGTTGACAAGGCTGGTGGTAAGCAAGATGTTTTGATTACCGAGGTGAATGTGGGTGGGCCTGGGGATAGAACGAAAAAAAAGACCAAGGTTCAGGATGGGACTTCAGTTAAATATTAGTCTGAAGTCATGGATGACTATCAGAAGGTTGTAGAGAGCGACATGGAGGTTGCTGATATCTTGAAGAATATGTAGTGCTGTTGCTTTTGTCCCTCCTTTTTGGCTGTTGTCGTATTGATGGTGTGTTATGTTTTGGTTGCTATATGCTTTATGTAGTTATCTTTAGTTTCAACTAATCTTTTTTGTAAAGGGTTCCAAGCCCCTTCAAAACCCATTTTTTACCTCTAATAAAAAAAATGGAAATCATTAGCCTATGAAATAATCCCTCCTTTCTTTGTAAGAAGAATATTCTCAACTAATCTCAGATGACATGAAGTTTCAAATAGCTCTTATCCTATTAATATATCGACAAAGAAATCAAAATTAGTTAATTACCCAAAAAAATTAAGGCATGTTGTGTATTAATAGGACTTCATTTTTGAATAAACCCATAAAAGTTATCTTGACATAATTGAGTTATGAGATGCATATTGAAAGTTACTTATGTAAAAAAATTGTACATGAAAAAAATAAATTAGTTATCTAGGAATCCTTGAAATGTGTCAAATAGTCATTGCTTAAATAGAAATTAAAAATAATGGTTGGTATAATAAAAAATTATCAATTCAAGATACTAATTTCAGAAATTAGAATTATGAAATATTCAAAGGTTTTATAAAACAACTTGTGCAAATAAATGAATAGATTATTGTTGTAGTGCTCCTCCAGTTGCTATTATGTATTTCTAATTTGTTCGGGCTGTTAGACAGAACCTTTACTATGATAGATCTTGACACCTTGTGATTATTTTATGATCGCTGACATTGAAGCGATGTTGATGCTATACTTCGATGTGATGATTCATTATGTGGTTGCTTATTATTTATGTTATGTTTTTGGATTAGCGTAGTTGTTATTTGAGTTAATATTGATGTACATTCATATGATGATTTATAGATGCTTTAATTTTGTTAGTCTTGTGTGACTGTATTGGTGAAGGGGACGAGATTACATCACTTGCATGCAAGCGCCCTGTGTTTCCGCGATTTCTCTTCACAGTGTGACTGTTATGTTTTTATGCATGTACGATATTTGTCTTGATTACATGATTACAGGTACATGACATTGTCTCCACCTAGCTTCATAGGTCTGAGCGCGTCCATTTTCCCAATGGTTATGTTGATAGGGAGATAGTAACAGAGTGACCTTGTCAAACCACAAACCCAGTCACAGTGTGTCGTCAGTTTGTAGTTAGTTGGTCGTAGTGTCATGTCATCTCTATTTGTTTGATAATATATTATCTTGTGTGATTATTGTGAAAATTAATGTTTAAATGTTAATTTATGTATTTTAGATTAAAGTTGTTAAAAGTTGTTGTTTAATGTAGCACCCCTCCATTTTGGCTCTTTTGATCAGGTAGTGTTTTATCTTTGTTATGCTTTGTTCTGTTAATACTTTGTCTATGGTACTTGGTTATTATTTGATCGCTAACTATAAAGCAATGTGAATGTTATATTTTGATGTGATGGTATTTTACTCTGATGTTATCATTTATGGCATGCTTTGAATTAGTTTAACAAATATTTAATTAATGATGCTTTATGCTTTTGAGTATATTATTGATGTTAGATTCGTCAGTTAGTAATTATGTATTGGTGAAGGGGATGGGATTGTACCACTCGCTTGCGAGCGCCCTACGATTCCGAGATTTCCTCTTCACGGTGTGTTTTATTATATCATATATATGCATGTTTGATATACTCTTTGTTTGTAGGTTGACAGGTACATGACATCAACTCCACCTGATTTCACAGGTTTGAGTGTGTCCATTGGCCAATAGTTTTCGATTGAGAGATAGTAGCTAGGTTTTCCGTGCCAAGTCATCACCCTAGTCATAGTGTGACGTCAGGTTTTAGTCGGGTTAAGTTGCTTCTTTGTTGTACATCTCTCCCTAATTTATTTAATTTCAAGTTGAAAAAGGTAAATAAATGGCTTTTTGTATTTAGGTTGTTTATTCAATAAATCTAGTTGTAGTGTTAGAAATGTTACTTAATTTATTAATTAATTTAATTTAATTAATAAAATGATCTAATCTTGGATTAGATTTATTTTATGGATTATTTAAATTAATTGTGTGGAATTAAATCAAGTTATTCATTTTGGAAATTATAAAGTTAAATTCTTTTTGAATTGAAAATTTTAAAAAAGGTGTTAAAGTTTCTTTTTGAAAGATCATTTTTTAAAAGCAATCTTTTGAAACGAAAATTGTTAAAAGTATCCAAAATCCCTTTGAAATAGAAATTTAAAAAAATAAAAATAAAGAAATAAAGTCATGTTGAAAGAAATTTGTTTGTTTTAAAATCTTCAAAAATTAAAATATCTCCAAAATAGATAGAGGAGCAATAACTATGGTGGATGGGATATTGACCAAATTTGGGGAAAAATAGAAGGGGAGTTCATTCTTGAAAATTTTGGGCTGTGAGGAAGAAAGAAAGGATTTTCTCTTGTTATGGATGCACTTGGGATTGAAGTGAAAATTTGAAAAGGTTTTTGAAAGAATTGGAATTGCAACTCAACACTAGATTCTCCTTCAAGCTTCAAATAGGTTTTTTCTTGTTTTGAAAATCTGGTTTTTAGTTTTGAAAACTTGTTGCAAACATTTTTAAAAAACCCTATTGAAATCTTGAAGAAATTTAGATTGTTTGTAGAAAAACAAAACTTGCAACAAAAATCTTCAATTTTATTAATAGAAAAATGGAAAGAAACAAAATGAAATTTGAAAACATCTATTTTGGAGTTGAAATGTTTCATATCAAATTTGAAATTTAAACCAGAAAATTATGTTTGAAAAATTAGTTTTATTGTAAATTTTCTGTAGAAAAGTTGCAGAATTTGACTGTAAAACAATGAAAATTTATATATATATATATATATATATATATATATATATTATTCAATATTCATATATATATAAGGCATATATATAGCTTCCTATATTTGCTACCAAGATGAAGGTTTCTAATTTATAAAATTTGCACGTAGTACCTCAGGTACGGGAGAAACCTGGTATGTTTTAGATTTATTTAATATATATATGCTTTTATTAGAGGTCAATAAAGCCATGGTTTCTGCTACAAATTAAGTTTCATGGAGGGCTATTATGGGAAAGGGCCACTTCCATGTAGGACAGTGCAGGCCTGTGGTCGTGATCCTCCTCCCTCCCTTGGGGTCAGGGTCAATGATTCGTTTGCTTTTATATTTATTTTAATTTTTATTTATTTATATTATATTATATATATATATAATATATATATATTATATAATAATTGTATATTATGGTATATATTATAATAATATTTAAATAAATTTTTATTATTATTTATATATATAATATATGGCTGGCCCGTAGTCTATTGGCTATAATTCCATTAAGCGTCTCTACCGGTCACGAATTTAGTTCCCTCGTCCCGCGGAAAATCGAGTGGGTACACAAGTACCACGGGTCAATGCTAAAAAGTTTACCAGCATCTACATGTTTATAGGGGTCGCGGTTACCCATTCTCATAGTTTAAAAATATAGCATATATATATATATATAATATTATATATATATAATATATATTATATATATATATAATATGCATATATTATATATAATGTATATATTATGTATTTTTAAATAATTGGATGTAGAATTTAAATGGTTGATTTGAAATATATATTTAAATAATAATTATATATTTAAATATAAATTATTTAACATGATTATTGTTATTTTAATAGAATAAAAAAAAATGATTTTGAATATTATGTATGATTGAGAAACATGAAATTAAATTATTGTTTTAAATTTCTCAACGTTGCAAATTTAATTTTTATTTACTCTTGAGTATTTGCAAGTAATGTTAATTGAGTTAATTGGATTTAGGAAATCCTAAAATAGGTTATTGAATTGTCGATTGCCCTTTCATCATGATATCTCTCTTTCTTGATGTTGGGCAATGGAGTTATCTGTTATGTAAGTCTTCTAGATTGGGTTTTCTTTTAATTTCGTGGGTTGTCGTAATGTGTTAGTCAACCTTTGAATTGCCTTGGGTAGTGCGTCTTGTTGGATCTAGTGTTATACCCGGTTATCATGAACAAGATGTGTAGACTGTATGTCGTGGATAGGGAGTTATTATCCTTAGGTCGCACTTGTGTACCCTTGGGTTGTGGATTTATTCCACGTATTGTCTTAGAGGAGTGGCTTGAAATGAGGTCCGACACACAAAGTTGTGTCAGGGTAACTCTTTGTAAGTTAGTTAATTCAGTGATAACGTAAATAAACTTATTAGAGGTTTAGGTTGTATCAAACACTTAACAAGATTAATTTTGCCTCACTCATGGATGCAAGGGTTTCTATAGACTTGGGATGGGATGAGAAGGCCTAGAATGGAAAGATTGTTACCTCGTCTTCACATGGTTGGGTGGAACGTGCACCTTAATCCATTGGGTCATCTTCTTGTTCGTGTGGATGAGATTTCCAGTTGGAGAGCTCGTGGGAGCCAGTTTCATTTCATGCTTTATTCTTTTTAGATGATATTGTAATTTATTACCCCTCATTTGTTATCGAGGTGGATGATGTAATTTGTAACCATGTTTATTGGATTTACCTCATTCAGAGAATGAGAGTTGCAATCGTATTGTAAATTATCGTTATTTGGAAACATGTGGTATCTCTTATGCTTTGATGTAATTTTGTCATGTATGGAATGTATGTGTATTTAATTTGTTAAGTAATTAAATGTTATGGTTTCAATTCATGTTTCTTGCTTGGGTTTTAAGTAAACCCAGTCTCGTAACCCTAGAGGTTGCTGGCAATGGGTAGTGAACTTGCATGTTAATTGTACTTAAACAAAAAAAATATTACGTTTGAGTAGTTAATTGCAACTTCCCCTAGGGTTGCGTGGCGGGGCGTTACACATGGTATCAGAGCCCGGGTTTAAACATTGGGTACTCTAGGATTATGATGAACCCATTAAGCTTTTAGTTGTGTACCTTGCCTAATACCTTGATGTGTCTATGCAGGATTATGCCTCCCAGATGTGGAAGAGGTAGAGGGCGTGGATGTGGCCGTGTAGGTGGTCGCGATGAGAGTCAACATGACTCTCCTCCTGATGTTCCTCTTATACCAGATCAGGAAGAACATCAGGTATCTCAGAATGTTTCAGGGGGTTTAGATCAGCAGTAGAATCCTCCAGGGATTGAAGCTACACGTAGAGCTCTTGAGGAGGCATTGGCGCTCCTTGGTCAGAGGCAGGCCGTGGTTCGGGGTAACGCTACTAAGAGGGAAGTTCCACCTCCGTTTGAGATGCATATGAGAGATTTACTCAGGGCACGTCCACCATTGTATGATGGAGTAGGCACTGCGTTAGAGGCTGAGACATGGCTCATAGACTTGGATAGGTGTTTTGCGATGCATCCTTATGGTAGCAATACCAAAGCACGGTGCGCTATCATGCATCTGCGGGGATTCACATCCACATGGTGGAGGTTGGAGGAGCAAAAGCTCCACATTGAAATCAACTATGTATCTTGGGAGATCTTTCTAGAGTGGTTCAGAGCTCGTTTCCTATCTGAGCACTGGCGTCAGAGTCGAGGTGATGAGTTCCATGCCTTGTGTCAGTTGGCCTTATCAGTTGAGCAGTATGAGCGACGCTTCTACAAGCTCAAATAGTATGCAGGGGTAGGAGATGATGAGGGTA
>VDFB02278738.1:26173-46036 GCA_007258455.2 Sequoia sempervirens | reverse complement strand
TGAACGCAGTTGCGTGGGAAAGCCCTTACGGAGAAAAACCCCACCACCAAAGAAAACCCTTTGTATTATAGTAATGAGAATTACACATACAAAGAATGCAGACTTGACTCTCTGATGTCAAATTACAACAACTTTCACAATGACCAACCTTGTACAGAACATTCACGTTACAATGCTCTCAGAATCAAATTCATACACTGATCACCCATCGAACCGTTCGCAACACTGTTCATCCAACTGTTGATCGAACCATCCAGCAATCCAACCGAACATCATCTGCAACTACAAATTATATCCATGTCGTCCCTGTCTGTTGAACTTCTTCATAGAACTGCCACAACAGACTAACTTCCAATGGTTCCCATTCGGCTTCTCTGATTGGTCGAAGACTCACCACGTAGGATAGTCATCACTCAGTCAAAGGCGTTCACAATGTATCCACATGTCGGTGAGACACTAACCGTGTCTCCCCGATGCCACAAGACTTGACTGTCGATATTGCCAAGAGTCATCACTATCGGCAAGAGGTTACACCGAGTTCAGAAAGCTGTCACTCAACTTCGCCTTGTCGCCAAGACATCATACTGATATTCATCACTCGTAGCGCTATCGCCAAGACAATCACTATTCGATGAGACATCATACCAAAGTCCCAAAGTCACTTAGACATCAGTATTCCCTTCGATGAGACTATCGCTACTCGCCAAGACATCACACCGATGTTCACAAGTTATTCCGAAGTGTCCAACAGTCGGCAAGACTTACCGCTATCGCCAAGAGGTTACACTGAGCCTTCAAGTCATACCGAAACAAACAACCATTAGCAGGACTTACCGCTATCGGCGAGAGGTAATACCAAAGTCTCAAGTCATACCGACAATAGACTACCCCATCGCTAAGACAAACATCCATCGCTAAGACTTCATACCAAAACCTTCATGTTACCGCGAAGACTCCAAGTGTATAACTATCGTCGAGACTTCTCTTGTCGGTATGAGACATACCGAATGTCCAAGACTCTCCCCGAAGACTTCGAGTGAAACGCTGTCGGCGAGACAATCCTCCATCACTAAGACTTCTTACCGAGAACTTTGTGTTACTCCGATATCCGCTAGGAACCACATCGTCGACAAGAGATCTCCACTCGGCAGAGATTATACCAAACACAACAGGTCACAACGATAGTATCATTCGGTAAGACTGTGACAAGGTCTTAGCGACCTGGACATTCCACAAAGTTAACCAACTGCTAGTTGGCTAGACAATAAAGATGTCACACCGACATGGCTCTTTCAGAGGTTTCAACTTGTGAGATTGAGGCATATATTTCCAACACTTACTAAATAGAAGGTAAAATGGTAAAAATACAACTCATTTTCACATTCACTTTTTAAATTGATTTTAAAGCAGAAAAACATGCCACCCATGCATGTTGCACACATTCTCAAGTTGCCCTTAAATGTGTGCCTTGCAAGTCTATAGGTCACCCATGCTTGTTGCATCACATTATTAAGTTGCCCTTATTTTCTCTCATCTGCAACCATATGTATTTGTACTTGCACACATATGATACACTCTCCCAATCCTATTCATATCCAAGAAAGTACATTAAATTCATTCTTATACATGCCTAGAAGTAAGTGTTGAGCATTGATATTTAATAATAAAGTGTTTATGTAGTGGCACAAGTTATAATTATAATTCTATGAGTTAAGAGTTATATTTTTCTAAATAAGTATTGTTATCTCCCATAAATGCGCCCTAAGCAAAGTTATGAAAACTGAGCTTTCTGGAGAAACATGGGATCATTTCAAGGTTGTGGGTCACCTGAAGTTGAAATGAACCTCCGAAGAAGGCCGACTTCCTTTCGTGTCACCTAAACTACTGATTCTTTCAAGGGAAAGGGAGAAAGAGTGCATACGAATAAAACTAAACTATGGTGATACACCGAACTGATGCGATCAATGGAATACTCAAAATGCACTTGAAAATTGTCGATGACCATAAGGTTACACATCAAATTTTGTAAGCTTTGCATTAGTATATCACAAACATGTTTGATTCACACACTTTTTGAAAAAAGGAAAAGATTTTCACAGATTAGAATCTATGTGTGATCGTGTAAACACAATTTGTGATTCATATAATGATGCTTTTTACAAAGGAAGGCATGAAACACTAGATGAAGTTATAAAGGAATGAAAGAAATTCACAAGATAACTTAATCATTAACCTGAAATGCACAACACTTTGCAGAACAATGACAGAAATCTGAAATGCCTACCGTGGCCAAGGTAAACTCTGTACTTTATATTCCAAAATCGAAGTGAGTTACAAAGCATACATCAGCTGAGAGAGGATTGCTAAAAATCACTAGCTCTTTTTAATGCATCATCTGAACTCACTCCTTCAAAGAGGCAAAAATAATGCCCTATATACAAAAAAAAAATGTCGCCCCTGAGGGCTTACAAAATATCTGTCTTTAGAAAAATATCCTTTAGATTTTTTGCATGAAATTAATGCTGCATCTAATGTGTCCTTGTTGTCTATGTCGGTGAAGAGTCGTTCCCAGGAGAAGCCTTCAGATCTTTTGTAGCTACCGCATTCACTTCTGGTCCTCATGTCCATCTTCGAACCTCCCTGTCGAGCTGCTTTGAATGCTCCTGAGCTCATAATAGATCCACGTTGCTTTTCATTCTGTTGACCTTCTTCGCAGGGGGGAGTCAAACTGCCAACGGTCCGCCTGTAGCTCCCTCTGATTGGTTGCATTCATGCCATGTAGATTCCCAGGTGATCAAAGGTCATTCAGCCAGAATCACATGTCGGTGAGACACTGGAAGTGTCTCCTCGATGCGATTAGATTCATTAGCGGTTATCGACATAGCTCATGACAATCGACAGGACCATATAGTGAGTTCAAAAGTCATATCGACATCCATATTCATCGACAAGACCCTATGCTTTCGGGAAGACCTCATGGCGAGCCTTTAGGAGTCATACCGATATCCCTTCCATCGCTGAGACCTCAATTGTTGGCAGGACCTCATGCCGAGCGCAAAACTTCCTCTCAGAGTCTCCCCGATCTCAAACCTGTGAACCATATCAGCAAGAGTCTATTGATGTCTCACCGAAAGCATAAACCTTCTGCGAGACCACGATCAGTCGGCAGGAGGTCTCAGCAAGCTCCTTTCCTTCTTTCGAGCTCACTTTCTTTCGGTAAGACCCTATCGGGTCGGCGAGACATCTTGCCGAAGTCATCTTGTTTCGTCGGAAGCCTACCTTCCTGTTCACAATGGTTGGCGAGACAAACGGGTCGGGGAGAGCTTTCCCCAAACTCAAAATATTATACTGAAGGCCCCCCCTCTGTCGGCAAGACCTTCTTCACTTGGCCAAACCTCTCGCTGGGCTCCTTATTCTTTCGGCGATGAGTTTACTTTCTCTTTAGTCGGGGAGACATCGCTTGATCGGTGAGACCTCATAGTGAGTTCAAAATTTTTGCCAAGACCTCCTCATGTCGGTGGGACATCACCCTGAGCTCATCGTCCTATACCAAAGGCACCATCCTCTCGGTGAGACACTATTCGGTCACCGAGACGTTACAGCGAGGCCCACCCTTTCTCTCCGTTGACATCCATTTCGGCGAGACCGCTTGCTATCGGTGAGACATCATGGCGACTTTACTTTCCTTTCCCCTGAGCTCACTCCACTTCGGCAAAACCACGTCCCCTCGGTCAGACCTCACCCTAACAGTGAGACCCTATAGTGAAGCCCCCATACCATCGCCGAGACCTTGGTCTGTCGGCCAGACATTTGCCTGAGATGACCATCCTACGCCGAAAGCACTCCATTTCGGTGTGACTTCGCTTGATCGGCCAGACCTCACGCTGATGACATCCTTCTTCGGTGTGACTTCCTGGCGGTCGCCAAGACTCCTCAGCGAGATGACAAACTTTTGGCGAGCTGAGGCCACTTGGGAAGACCTCCAACAATTGACAGGACTTCACCCCGAACCCAAATTCTTTCGGCGACGCTAGCCTTGTGAACAATGGTCGGCATGACCTCCTTCCAAGCGGAGAGATACACCAAAACTCACGGCAATTAAAAAGTCTGGCCGACCGAGAAATAATGAATAGAACCCCTGTGCAAGTCGGCAAGACAGCTGGAAGGTCTTGCCAACTTCTTCTCTAATGAGTTTTTTCGCCAAAACTGATTGAGGCATGCTTTTCAACTGAGCTCCCTATGAAACGTCATCAAATGCATGACCTAACCCTCGATGCAAATGTCCCATTTGGCCCTTATGAACATCTGAAACACAATTTTTCCTACCTGAGGAGCCCGTAGGTGAAAATCGGGCAACAAGTATTCTATGGGAACACAAACTATAGAAGAGAGAATGTAGTTCACAAGGTACATAGGAAGCAAGCAAATATACAAAGGAGAGGAATGGCGAGAGGTAGAGATTGAAGTAAAAAATTATAATTTACAAAGAAATACGATAGCTCTATAATGTACGCTAGAAAAAATGAGGGATATGAGAGAATGTTGGTAATTTACACAAGTAAAAAAGGAGTACAAGAAAAATTACATGTGTTTAGGGTTTGTAGGCAAGGAAGAAAGATGCAAGCTACTTGTATTGTGAAGAATTTTGTTTGCAAAGGATAATATGAAGAAAGGAAGTGTGAGTGCAAGTGGAAAATGAGAAACTTGTGCATAGGGGAGAGAAGTCCATGAACACAATGGATTGAAGGCTCATGAGGCTATATAAAATATGAAAAATGCAATTCTTACCTTTAAAATCATATAGAAATACACTTACAAACTTCATATAAAATATGAAAATGCAATTTCTACCTTTAAAAGTGAATGCTAAATTTAGTTTAGACATACATACAAGAAAAGTGAATGCCAAACTTTGTTCAAACACACTTTCGAAAAACTAATAGTTTTGACATACATGTAAAAAATTGATTGCCAAAATTTGTTCAAAAGCATGTGCACATAAAGATTTATTTCCCATGTTTGTTCAAAACACACTTCATGCAAAAAAATATTACTACCAAATTTGGTTCAAATACACATCATGCACACACAAAATGAATGCTAAAGTTCAAATGCATGAAATTTGAATCACACTTAATACAATATCCTTTACATATTGCATCTCTAAAAATCAACATAACTTCAAAAATTTATTCAAATTTTCAAAAAAAAGCTTCAAGTGACTTCACCACTATCAATATCCTCCTTGTATGTTTTTCTTATTTGAATGGCTGCTCACATATTCCCTGTACATTTATTTTCCTACAAATATAAAATACAACTAGTGAGCAGTATGTTAATCAGAATTTGGTTAATAATATAGAAAATGAATTACTATAACAAATACACTCCACTACAAGAATATACTCTACAAATAATTTTAGATCATAAAAAAATTAATCATCTATTAAAGAAAATAAAGACACATGACAACCAAACAAATGACACCTACTACCTTAATCAAATTGTGATTGAAAAAGAAACATTAATTCCTACACAAAATCTCAATCCAAGAGCAATGAGGATGCTTTGATTCCTGCACACAAAATTTCAAGAGAAAATAAGCCTCTGTTAACAAATCTCAATAAGAGTAATATTTTATAAGAAAATAAAGCCATATCTCCATCTCCATACTAACAAACCTGAAAATAGAAAATAGTATTAAATATGAAAATTAGATTTAAATCAAATAATTATTCTCGTTAAAAATTGATTAGCAGACAAGAAAATCAATTACCCAGCAAATAAACTGTTGAAATTATTGTACAGAGAGTGAAAATTAACCATATCTAGAGGTATTAGAGCACTAAATGCAACATTATATTAAATACTCTCCTGCATTGAGAGAATGATTTGACATGAAAATGAAGCTGAGAACAAATTATAGCAAACTATTGAATCGTTTCAAGCAGTGAAATGTTTGAAACCACAAAACAAACAGATAAAGATTGAAGTGAACACATATGAAGGCTTTGAAAGTTGTAAGAGGACATAAATTTCTGATAGAGGCAACGAATGGGTGACAAATACTCTGTTTCTTTACACCAATCACAAATTCTTCTTGCTGAGGCATTAACGGAGTATATACAGCCTTAAAATACAGAGTCAAACAGACTGAAGCACAAGCAAGTTAACCATATTGGCAAATTTTGAATGCCAAATAGCCTGTTCCTTTACACCAATGACAACTCTTCTTGCTGGAGCATTAATAGAGTAAATACAGCCATGCAAATACAATTATCCTTAAAATACAGAGTCAAATAGACTGTGAAGCATGGGCAAGTTAACCATATTGACAGATTTTCAACATCATAGGTATATTGGCATCCAAATAGTTTACTTGGTACAGCAGTGCAACAATAAATTTTGAAGTAAACAAGACATGGAAACACTTAAATCACTTTAAAGTTTATAATGAAAAACCTTTTAAAAACAAAAGAAATGTAATGAACAAGCCATTTAGGCTTCCTGGAACGCCCATTAAGACGGACGGACAAAAGAGACACAAGATTTAAGACAGTAAATTACAAGCTGAAACTGCTTTCAAAGGGAGGCAGAGCTCTGATCTACTAAACCCTCTGCTTTCAAGATTTGAAGCAAGAACTTGGAATTGCCTCTAATCTACCAAACAATTTTAAACCCTTGTCTATGAAAGAAAGAATTTGATAAAATAATGATATGAAAAATAATTTGACTAAGTTGAACTTTGGAAGTAATTTATTTGAATTCCAAGGAAAGGGAAGGGAAGAGTTAAAGCCTCAAAAAACACTGAAAATGTTCCATAAACCTCAATGAATGACAGAATACAAATAAATTTCAAATAAACAAACAAAAGACAATTCAAGTAAACAACAGACGAGAATAGATAATTCTCTTGGCAAAAAATGATTTGTAGTCTGTAGAAGGAAATTCAAGTAGCATGATTTGTTCAAAAATGTATTGAATATAGCTGACCTGGAGACGATATTCTTTATTCACACCTTCTGAGTACATTACCTAGCTGAATACTTTATCCAATCTTAGAAAAGAGCTTGCCAGCTTTTGTATTCTCAAATAATAAAGAATTGCCAAATATAAATCGATGATCTAAAAAGAGGATTGAATTCATACCGACCCTGTGTGAGCTCAATCATCCTGACAGCGCCTCCACTGTGTATTTTTGAGCAAGCCGATGCAATGTTATGTCCTCAGAGTTTTTCTCATTAGCTTGTAGGCCTTGGTATTATTCAACACATCCAATTGCAATCCTCTCGATTACCAGATGCATCTTGTCCCTTGTAAAACAATACAGAGCAACTTGGGAAAGGACAATAAACCCTTTTTTAATCAGGAATGTTTTCCTCTGCAAGAGCTTTTAACAAATTTTCATAACAAGCAGTTTGGAGAAAAAAGAACAGAACAAACATAAACACAAAAGAAAAAGAAGAACAAACCAAAACTCGGAGGAAAAAGAACAGAACAAACATAAACACAGGAGGCACGGCCATGCCCAAAATAAACAGAAATAGAAAAATGAGAATATGAGGAGGAGAAATCATATTTAACCTCTACGCCAGGCTGCTTATTTGGTTTGAGTGCCGTTGGTTAACGGCTGTGAAGTCAAGAATGCTTTAAAGCACAAGTCATGCTTTTAGTGGCTTTGCTTTTGAATTTTTCTTTTTGAATTTATCTTAATTGTCGGCGTTCATAATGTGCACAGATATTTGTCATATCCATTCATTTTGAAATATTCATAAAATTTTACCTCTAAAAATAAATCTTTATTTTTAAAACTTGCCCTATTTAAAGATCATGGATACTAAATATAACATTAAGATCACAGTTACTAAATATAACAATTTTTTTTTTTTTTTAATTTCAGTCCACCAGATTAAATAGAAATAAAAAAAATAGATTCTATTTTTAGAATTCTAAAAATATTAACGACCTATTATTATATAGGTTGCTATTCTTTTTGGCTGCATTCAGTTTCAGAATTAAATCCAAATACGAGGACTCGTCTGAACTTCTCTCAAATTGCATACGTGACAATGGGCTTCCAAAGGACAATGGGCTTTACTTGTGTTGGTTTTCTTATTCAAATGTATTGGGTCTGCAGGGATAAGACCATGTTCCATGGCATTTGGAGCGGATCAGTTCCAACAGGAAGGAGAAGAAAAAGGAGAAGGGGAAGAATCCAAACAGAAGAGAAGAATAGAGAGTTTCTTCAATTGGTATTACTTTTCAATGAGTGTGGCTTTCCTTCTGGCCCTCACTGTTATTGTTTATATTCAAAGCAATGTGAGCTGGAGTTTGGGGTTTAATATCTGTACGCTGCTTATGCTCATATCAACACTTGTCTTTCTTGTTGGAGTTCCCCTTTTCCACAGGGCATCTATCAGGAAGTGGAATTTATCTCTACCTTCTGCTGCTGCAAAGCTTTATCATGGCGAAGGCTGCTCCAAGCCTCTTCTCACAGACAGATTCAGGTAATTTTTGTCTGAGCTGTTGTCCCTTTTTCAAAAGAGTTTATGGATGCATTTATCCTGATACCGTTCTGTTCTAATTTTGATAAATTTAGAAATGAAAGTTTGTTTGTTTTTTAAGATTTCTTTAATTTACTCTTGTGGGCTGTAAGGTTAAAATAGCTAAATCCTAAATGCTTAAGAGATATGATTCATATTTTATAGATGTATTTTTAACCCATGCAATGGGAGTAGCAAATCAAATCAGATATCATAGTGAAACATTAGAGAATCAAAGGGTTGTAGAAAAATTCTTAGAATTCTACCTCCTAAGTTTGATTCTATTTTAGTGGCAATAGAAGAGTCAACTTGGCAAAGTTGTCTAATGATGAGTTGTTGGAATTCTACAAACCCATGAGCAAAACCCTTGAGCATGCTTTCAAATCCTAAAAAGTTTCTTGATTTCACAATTGTCTGTTTTGGTGATTGTGTAGAATTCATTTCATAGAATACATGAAAATTGCTCTGCAACACCACCGTGATTTTCGTTTAGGCTTCAATGTCTTTTGTTCCAAAAGATTTGAGAAAAGCTGCTTTCCTTTTTTCTTAGCTGCTATATTGCCACATGCCTTAAGCACACTACCGGATGTGAAGTGACATGCCTTGGGACCTGCCCATTGCATTTGACAAAAGAGTTTCAGGGTTTCTTCACTATAACCATTCTGAGCATATCCTGAAATTAATGCATTCCACGATACTTCCTCTTGCTCGGGGATTTCATCAAACAATTGCTGAGCATCTTCCATTCTTCCACATTTGCAATACATGTCAAGAATGGCACTTCCCACATGGGAATTCGACTCATTTCCAGTTTTCACAATGCAAGCATGGACCTGTCTACCCTGCCCAGGAAGTATAGCACTTCCACATGCCTTGAGAACACTACCAAATGTAAAATATCCCATTTTAAATCCCATTCTTCGCATTTGACAAAAGAGACTCAGAGCTTCCTCACCCAACCCAATCTGGGCATATCCTGTAATCAATACGTTCCATGAAACATCGTCCTTATTGGGAATTTCAAGAAACAATTGGTGCGCAGTTTCAATTTTTCCACATTTGGCATACATATCAATAAGAGCATTCCCCAGAAAAGTTTGTGACTCGAATCCAAATTTAATGACATGGGTATGCAATTGTTGCCCGTTATCTAGATCTCCAAGGTAGGCACAAGAGCTCAGAATGCTAGTGAAAGTGAAACTATCAGGTTTCATGCCCGCTTTCTGCATCTGGCAAAAATGCTTCAGGACTTGCTGATTGGATCCATGGTGTGCATAACCTGAAATCAGTGCATTCCATGAGACGGTGTCTGGTTCAGGCATTTGTCAAATAGATAGCCTGCATCTTTCAAGCAACCACATTTGGCATACATGTTGAGGAGATCGTTACATACAAACATGACCAACTTATATCCTGTCTGTATCATGTGGGCATGGGCTCTCTTTCCCTCTGCCAATGCTCTCTTCTTAACGCAATCTTGTAAGAGACAAGCATATGTTTTCGAATCTGTTGAGCGTACTTGCTAACCCACAGCATACCATAATTGTCCATGAATAACATTCGCTCCAATGCTATAATAGCCTTGCTTAGTTGAATTGTCTTTGTGATATGGTTTTGGGAACTCATTGATACTGTTATCGCTGCCAATGCTATATTCACCTAACCAGTTTGTTTGTAGTGGAAATTTTATTTTACATCCCCTGACACTGAACAAAGATTTTAGACGAATTGACAAATAAGGGAAAAACATACCTGGTTGCCTTGATAATCATTTGTTTTGTTATGTCCATAAACACTAAGGTAACTGCTACTCGCTATGAAGCAGCTAAGTGATTTGTGTGATCATTTTAAATATATATTTATAAAGCCTTTGTTCCCATATCGCATAGAATCTCACGGTTGGTTACATCAAATGTGGAAGTAATAATCATACTGCTTTTCTGTATTCTGGTTGCTACTTGTATCTTAAAATTTTCAGACATTAGGATGAATAAATTAGAGAAAAGAAGAATGATATCATTCATTTTTTGGATCATATTCTATGATCTATCATTATTATGAACAAACAAGAGAAGAGATCATAGAATGTGATCTGAAGCTTTGATAAAAAAAAGATTTGTATAATCTAATTCAAAAATATTTAAACTACCATTATAAATTGTAAGAAATTTGTCTTTAATATCATATCAATTATCTATTTAAATATTTGCAATCACTCATTCAATCTTTTTTAATTGTCATGTTCAGAATCAATTTCATAATGATGAACAAACAGAAATAGACTTCTTTCATTATCAATCGTCTGGCTTGTTCATCTTGATGATGGATGAACACACAGAAATAGACTTCTTTTATTATCAATCGTCTTGCTTGTTCATCTTGATGATGGATCATAGTTCATGTGATCCCAAACTTTAATAAAAAAGAAATTTACATAATCTAATTCAGAAATATTCAAACTAACATTACAAACTATAGAATTCAATTGCCCATTTAAATGCTTACATTGCTCACTCATTTTTTTTTATACTGTCATGTTTAGAGACGATTTCATAATGAGCAACAAACACAAATAGACTTCTTTCAGACTATTATCCTGTAAGGGATGGGAAAAATTCAGTCCATGAAGTTTACCAGAAGATATTCATATAATTTTCTATTTATGGATGCTCTTTGCTTTTTTTCTTTCTTGGTATATTTTTTGGGAGGTTATGGAGCAGCTTTTGATTGCACTGAGGGTTATTTTAACTTTGAATATTCTTGAACTGTAAAATGATCTGTATTATTAAGATAAAGGAAATTATGTATGTAGGTCTTCCTTACCAAGATTTACAGCTTGTGGGAATGCATGTTTGCTACATTTTATGGCAGTACAACACTCGTTTACATGTATGCTTAAGATGGTCTCTTGACTTGCAAATCACTAAGCTGTCTGAAGACCACTTTGACCTGCTAATGGAATTTGATGCAAAGGATGATCTGGATGGAAGAACTGCAAAAAAATCATGTAAGGACATTTAATCTACAGATTGACCAAAGAGAAATGGCTCTGAGAGACAGCAGAGGAAGAAAATGGAGATCTTGATGGAAGACAGAGGGAAGAATGCATTAAGGTAAGTACCAGCAAAAAAATCTAAGATTTTAGTTTCTGTGGTTAAAAATTTATATTTTAAGATTTTTTAGGGACCTTCAGCACCCAACCCTTGCCCTTCTCATTAACAATGAAGAGGCCTCCTATTAAAAATATATATTGTTTTGGATTATAACTTTGATGTTTGGGAATAAAATTTTAGTCTTATCTCATCCTTTTTAGCTTTCTAATCACTGTATAATCTTATATTCATTAGATTGATCCTAAAAAATACTGTACTGATTGGTAAATTGTTACTGGTTGCATCAGGTAATAATGTTTGCTTCAAGAAAATATATCAAAATAAATATGAAAATAGAACAAAATCTTATAAATTTGGCTTTAATCACATCATAGAATAATTAAATTGAAATTAACAATCATCTATCTAATGTTGAGATTAACACTCACTATTTAATATTATTTTAGATTCTTTCTGTCAACTCTCTAACAAATTGCAGCATGCTTATTCATTTATTCCAACACTTCTTCTTATTAATTTTTTTTTTTTCTTAGGATATTAAATAAATAGCAACAAAAAAACATAAATTGAAATCTTCATTTTTATCAGTTTTTCTTCCATTCACCATTGCGAAATCTTGTAAGCACCAAACTCCACCAAGTTGTCTTGTGCCCTTTGTAAATGTCTAATTTACGAGTTACTAGTCTAATAAATTCCCAAATCCTCAAATCTTATATTTCCAAACTCTCAAATTTTGATTTTTTCAAACTATTTGACAACAATCCATATTGAACCATACCTTCACAGATTTCCTCTTTGATCAAAAATTTTTTCATCAAAATCAACTCTCTATCCTTCTCTACAACAAACTCTATCTATTCTAATCTACTATTATCCTACAAAGATCTCTATTATTCTACCTTTATCTTCAAGTTTAGATCTCTCTACATATTTTTCTCTTTTCTTCTTTTTCTTTTTCCGTGTTTCTTGTCTCTCATTCTTTTATTATTTCTTTATTTCCATTATTTGGTGCTCTTTCTTTCTACTTCAATCTCTCTTTATTTCCTAGAACCTTTTTTTCTTCCAATCTATATTTTTTCCCTCTTGACCTTTCTTTTTATCTTTGTCTCTCTTTATAATTGTCTTTTTGTTTATCTATTATTTCTTACTATTTATTTCGATCCTCATTATGCCTTTCTTTTATTCCCTCTATTTTTGTAGTGTATTTCTTTGTCTATCTTCTTCTCTCTTTATCTCATAGTTTAGATCTCATTATATCTATTTCCCTTTATCATTTTTTTCCTTGTTGATGTTTCTCTGTCCATCTCTTTCTTTTTTGTTATTTCTTTATTTTTATTATTTAATTCTCTCTATACGTTCTTCTATTTCTCTTTATTTCTATTTTTCTTCCAATCTATGTTTTTCCCTCTTAGCCTTTCTTTTTGTTTTTATCTCTCTTTATAATTGTCTTTTATTTATCCCTTCTTTCTTACTATTTATTTCTATCTTCAATTCTATTTTTTATTATAAATGTTCACTATTTATTTCTTTATCTTTATCTTTCCATCTCTCCTTTTATTCCTTTGTTGGTGTTTCTCTTTATTTTATTCTTTCTATCTTTATTTCTTTATTTATTTCTTTGTTTTTTTTATCTTTTTGTCACTTCCCTTCTCTCTTTTTTCTTCTTCCTTTCTTTTCTTTTTCTTTTTTCTCTCTCCTTCCTTTTCCTTACTTCTTTTCTCATTATTTTTATTTTTCCCAAATTTTAGTTTCCTTCTTTATATTGTTCATCCCTCTTTTTGCTCTTTTATTATTTCTATCTTTCTTGCTTTGTTTCTTTCTTCCTTTTTTGACTTTTTATTACTTTCGTTCACTCTTTTCTCTTCTTCCTTTTTTTACTTTATCATTATTTCTTTTTCTTTCCTCCTTTTTCTTTCTTCTTTTGTGTGTATCTTCTTTTATGTGTCTCTCACCCCAAAATGACACCCATTCCTGACCCCAACTTGGAAAAATGTAAGACCAAGGTAAGGCGGGTTAGGCATTGGGCTGGGTCGCAGGGATGCCCTTCAATCAACAAAAAAGAAAGAAAGAGAAGTCCACACATTTTTATCATCTTTGAAATGGATTTGTGTGGCACCTTTTTTGTGTGTCTTTTACTCCAACGTGACACCCGTTCCCGACCCCAACTTGGTAAAATGTAAGACCAAGGTAAGGTGGGTTAGGCATTGGGCTGGGTCGTAGGCATACCACTAAGCCAACAAAAAAGAAGAAAGAAAAGTCCATACATTTTTTATGATCTTTGAAAGGGATTTGTGAGTCTCTTCTATTGTGTATCTCTCACCCCATCGTGACACCCATTCCTAACCCCAACTTGGCAAAATGTAAGACCAAGGTAAGGTGGGTTAGGTGTTGGGTTGGGTTGCAGGGATACCGAGAATCTCTCTAAGACCGAAAACCCAAAAATTTAAACATAATTTACATGTATACATAATGTATAAGATTTGAATGGGGTTTTCCATTATATATAAATATCTAATTGAATATGTATTTTCCTTGGTTGCTCGTATTAGACTATCAATAGTCAAGACTTGAAATAAAGTTTTCATTTTTTGCAAGTGTCAAACTATAGGCAACCTTGTTGGGTAAACTTGCCCCTAGAATCAAATCAATATGATGGTTGATGCTCCTCAAAGGTGGTAGTCCATACGATAATTCTTTAGACACGATATTCTTCAATCATCTCCTTTACTTCTAAAGGTATGCCACTGCTATCATTTGTTGCATCTACTTGTAGCTCTTTGAAAACTATTGCAAAGCATACTTTTCCTCCCTTAATCTCTTTCAAAAATTGCTTTCCTATCACTAATAGTGTTCTTGGACCACTTTCCACCTCTTCTTCATTGATTGCCAATAGCGTAAGGTGTTCTTTTTTTCATTTTTCTCCAAAGTGTAAGTGTTTGTTCTTCCATTATGGATTTCCTTCCTTTCAAATTTCCATGATCTCCCTAAGAGTAAGTGACATACATCCATAGGCATGATATCACACCACACCTCATCTTCATAAGTGCATATCCAAAAGTTTACAAGGCATTGCCGGTCAACTAAGACTTGATTCCCTTTTTGTAACCATGACACCTTGTAAGGGGTAGGGTGCGCTATCTTTTTTAACCCCAATTTGTCCATCATTTCAATTGAAACTAAATTACTAGTGTTGCCACTATCTATTATAACTTTGGAATATTTTCCACCCGACTTACATATTGTTCTAAACAAACTTTTTCTTTGGATAGGTTAATCTTATCTTTTGGTTGGTTTCAATGTCGTAATCTTCATCATAAGTGATTCTCCTCTCTTGAGTTCATCTTGTTGACTAACAGACCATGTAGACTCAATATCTCCTTTTACTACATGTGCACCTACTACCCCTGTTCTACTTGATCCTTTTGATATGCATTGTGGGCATTCATAAAATCTATAACCGGAATGTCCATAATTGAAACACGTGCCTCAAAAGCCTATACCTTGGTCTCTGCCATATCCAACTCTACCTATCATTGGGTATAGTCTTGATCTTGTTTCATCTTTCTCCTTTTGAATTTTTGAAGGGCTAGCCTCCTTACAATGGCTGTATGTTGCTGGACTTTTCCTTTGTTGTATCCACCTCTTTCTTTATTTGTTCCTTGCTTTCTTGATAATTTCTCTTCAGCCTTATTAGTTTTTCTTCCATTTACCATTGTGAAATCTTGTAGGCACCAAACTCCACGAAGTTTTCTTGTACCCTTTGTAAATGTATAATTTACAAGTTCCTAGTCTAATAAATTCCTAAATCCTCATATCTTATATTTCCAAACTCTCAAATTCTGAATTTTCCAAACTATTTGACAGTAATCCATATTGAACCAGACCTTCACAGATTTCCCCTCTGATATCAATTTTTTTTTTTTTTTTAATCAAAATCAACTCTCTATCCTTCTCTACAACAAACTCTATCTATTCTAATCTACTATTATCCTACAAAGATCTCTATTATTCTACCTTTATCTTCAAGTTTAGATCTATCTACATATTTTTCTATTTCTCGTTCTTTTTCTTTTTTCATGTTTCTTGTCTCACATTCTTTTATTATTTTTTTATTTCTAATATTTGGTGCTCTTTCTTTCTACTCCAATCTCTATTTCTTGGAACCTTTTTTCTTCCAATCTATATTTTTCCCTCTTGACCTTTCTTTTTTATTTTTGTCTCTCTTTATAATTGTCTTTTTGTTAATCTCTTCTTTCTTACTATTTATTTCTATCCTTATTATGCCTTTCTTTCATTCCCTCTATTTTTGTAGTGAATTTCTTTGTCTATCTTATTCTCTCTTTATCTCATAGTTTAGATCTCTTTATGTCTATTTCCCTTTATCATTCTTTTCCTTGTTGATGTTTCACTATCCATCTCTTTCTTTTTTGTTATTTCTTTATTTCTATTATTTGATTCTCTCTATATGTTCTTCTATCTCTATTTATTTCTATTTTTCTTCCAATCTGTATTTTTTCCTCTTAACGTTTCTTTTTGTCTTTATCTATTTCTTTATAATTGTCTTTTATTCATCCCTTCTTTCTTACTATTTATTTTTATCTTCAATTCCATTTTTTATTATAAATGTTCACTATTTATTTCATTATCTTTATCTTTCTATCTCTCCTTTTATTCCTTTGTTGTTGTTTCTCTTTATTTTATTCTTTCTATCTTTTTTGATTTGTTCATTTCTTTTTATTTTCTATCCTTTTGTCACTACCCTTCTCTCTTTTTTATTCTTCCTTTCTTTTCTTTTTCTTTTTTCTCTCTCCTTCATTTTCCTTACTTCTTTTCTCATTATTTATATTTTCCCCAAATTTTACTTCCTTCTTTATATTTTTTATCCGTCTTTTTGTTCTTTTATTATTTCTCTATTTTTTGCCTTGTTTCTTTCTTCCTTTTTTTGACTTTTTGTCACTTCCCTTCACTCTTTTCTCTTCTTCTTTTATTTTCTTTATCGTTATTTCTTTTTCTTTCCTCCTTTTTCTTTCATCTTTTGTGTGTATCTTCTTTTATGTGTCTCTCACCCAAACATGACACCCATTCCTCACCCCAACTTGGCAAAATGTAAGACTAAGGTAAGATAGGTTAGGCGTTGGGCTGTGTTGGAGGGATGCCCTTGAATCAACAAATAAAGAAAGAAAGAGAATTCCATACATTTTTTTTGTCTTTGAAATGGATTTGTGTGGCTATTTTTTTGTGTCTTTTACTCCAGTGTGACACTCGTTCTTGACCCCAACTTGGAAAAATGTAAGACCAAGGTAAGGTGGGTTAGGCATTGGGTTGGGTCATAGGGATAGCACTAAGCCAACAAAAAGAGAAGAAAGAAAAGTCCATACATTTTTTATCATCTTTGAAAGGGGTTTGTGAGTCTCTCACCCCATTGTGATACTCATTCCTGGCCCCAACTTGGAAAAATGTAAGACCAAGGTAAGGTGGGTTACGTGTTGGGTTGGGTTGCAGGGATACCGAGAATCTCTCTAAGATCAAAAAACCCAAAAAATTAAACATAATTTACATGTATGCATAATGTATAAGATTTGAATGGAGTTTTCCATTATCTATAAATATCTAATTGAATATGTATTTTCCTTGGTTGCTTTTATTAGACTATCAATAGTCAAGACTTCAAATAAAATTTTCACTTTTAATGAAGGGTAATTTAGTAAACACTATTGATATTCTTAGCTTCCTACGGACTAAAGTAGAGATGTATATTTGACTTTAAACAAAGATTTAAATGAAAATTAGACGTAGCTTAATAATGTTTAAAGTAGGGACTTTGACTTATGGATTATGGACTCTAGATGAAGGAACATTTACCCAACACCTAAAATACTTGGACCCAACCATTGTGCTAGAATATTACATCTTAATATATTATATATTAATAATATTAATAATTAATTGAGGGTTATTTTTATGATAAAAGTTGCATAGATAATTGCTAGGTCGTTTAAAGGAAGAGGCTTATTAAAAAATAGTACAAGCAAATTTAAAATCCTCTTAGATTCATCATAATATAATGTTGTATATTATTTTGTCTATGTATCATGGTGTAATCTCAATTTTATGCTCTACCATTTTTCAAGTTGTTATTATAGCCACATCATTTCGAAGAGAAAGATGGATAGATGAAATGTAAGTGGTTGTGTAAGTAAAGTTAACATGAGAGAATACGGCCTTTGAGGATTCCTCATATTTTTTCAAATGTTTAGTAGGGTTTTTTGTCCATATTTATTTTTACTGTAGATATTAAAGCTATGTGAAATGAATTTGAAGGATTTCATGAATTTCTCTTTCCAAATTATATGTTGAAGAGTGTACCCATGAATATCTATTGTCTTTGATGGTAAAGGCTATTATTCTAGGAAACAATAATTGCCAATATGTTGAGCATGTAAATGCCAAAATGGAGAATAGAATGTGCTAAAATGCTTTGTATTTTTCTATTTGTGAATGGGAATAAATTGGATTCATCAAAGTAAAAATGATTTCATTGACAGTAGTGTCAAAGTTTAGATTGCAGATTTATATATTACATAATAGGATTTCTTGGTGGTCATGCCTATTTAAACTAGGCTACCCTAATTTGATATACTCATATCTCTGTGGATTTGGTTCCCACGTGTATAAAGCATGGATTCTTTTGAAAATCACTACAAATATAGATTCAATATACTGTATTAAAACATTAAACCAATTGGTTTTCAATTGAGTGCTGGGTTTGCAACTTCTATGAAACATACCTTACTCCATAGTGGACAACAAGGAATCAATCACCTATAGATTAAGGATATGATTTGTAAGGTAAGAGAACTAGCTATGCCAACTTCAATAGCCTTCTAACATAGTTTATTAAGTTTCAAATGAGATATCAAGTCTAGATAAAGATAACAACTCAACAAAGGAGGCTAGAGGATAAAAGAGGTTCAAAGTTTTGAAATCTTGAGGTAGCTTCTCACATGGAGATTGTAGATTGTTTTAGAAACGCCATTACGTTTGTGTCTATTCTTGGAGCAAGGGGGCTTGTCAATTTCATTGTATTTGTAGACAGGTTATAATGTCTTGATCCATAAACTTGGTAATTTGCATCAATGGATAGTTGATAATGTTTCGAATGATAGATCAAGAGGTGTGTATGTGGTTAGTTGATTATGACATGATTCACATAAGAATAAATGTTGTGTCTATAGATAATTGTGTGGAGGTGTTTCATCATATTTCTAGATGGGCTACTTTGTTCAATCTATGTAGTGTTCCATCCTTGGTTTAGATTGATGTAACAAAGGGGAGCTAGAATATTATATCTTAGTATAGGATATAGGTTAGATGATATAATGCCCAAAATTTTACACCAAAATATAGTTAAGGACAAGACACAAATTTCAAATTTTGATCACAAACATATGCATGATTCACAAAGGTCACTTCCTATCCATGTACTTCATGAAAGCATATCAATGTTTAACCAATCAATTATAAGAACTTGGAAAGTAAGCAATTGTTGTGACAATAATGATTGGGTTCAAGTGGAGACACGAAATCCACATCATCAAGCTAGACCTAATTAGTTCAACTAACTAATCAATAAATTAAAACATAATTCAAATTGCATGTAAAATGATAAAATATATACCGATAGTAATCTCAAAGTAAAAATAAGATAACAAGACCTAGGGGCTAGACCTAGTTCTCGGGGGCTCATCTCTAATATCCTTGCCTACGTATTGTGTAAAGTCTTCGTAGTTCAACAACTTCAGTTTACCCAACTCATATTTGATTGACTAGAATTCCCACATTCCACCCAAGTTTAAATCACCACTATCTCACAATGGTAGTAAATACAAGAATGATAAAAAACGATGTCATGCCCACATTTTAATGTGGATCTAACAAAAATGTCACCAATTTTTTTGTTTAGACATGTTTTTATTGTAGAAATTATGGATGCACAATCATCCTATGAAGTTGCAGCCTTCAAAGGATCTTTTCCAAGAAGAAAATCACCCTCATGAAAGTGTTGCAACTTAGGCATGCAAATTGAGATTCTATTATGAGATTGATATAGAATGATTTACAAATGTACAAATACCTTGTATATATAGGCAAGAGTGAAGTGTAGTATGCATTATGATGTTGGCATGTGTCTTGATCTAACAACATGT